>CM034361.1:72314923-72362953 GCA_019925275.1 Mytilus edulis | reverse complement strand
TTTAGCGATAAATTAACAACATTTCATATTATTTGTTTCGAAAGTTAAAATGCGCGTTTACGACAATTTGTTTTGTAATTTAGTTTTAAAAAATTGAGGACAGTATTGTTTATGCCTTAATCAACAACACACGATAACTATCAAACGAATTTAATGTTTTAGTAAAATTATGTTTGCATTCTAATCATACACAGGTCATCCTTTTATGCCTTGAAACTTGGTATCGTCAGGGTTGACTCTTCAAAAGAAAGACCTGTCGTTCTGAAAGAAAATTACTCTACATAGAAATATAAGTGTTTAGAATTTTTAATTAATAACTATTGCAAAACTAGCTAATAGATACATTGATATATAAGATGTTCCATGAAAATTTTGTTTCCTAATCACACTAATCAACTTGAAATTAAACAGCCAAGATATTTAGTTTTCTTTACAAATTCATTCGAAATTAAAAGCCATACACATTTTCTTTTGCTAGAATTTTACTCCTATGGAGACAATTCTGATGTCTGGGTTTTCCTTTTGTTAATATCAAATATTTTTCTCATTATGCTCATTTTGTCAATTGCCTTTTCTCCTTTTTTCTTGGCATTCCAAAAGGTAATCGTCGACTTTATAAACTTAACCAAACTGAGTAAATCAATGAGTAAAACCATTCCAACGACAATACAAATAAAATCAGCCCCGGCTAATCCAAACGCCTCAGAAGATTCCCGTTTATCAAGAGCGGATGTTCTCCTGCGGATGCTAGACGACAGTTGTGTTTCATTTACTTTAAGTTCCTTTTTAATCTTGTGCAATTCTGATTCCATTTCCTTCAGCAATTCTTCTCGGGTTCTATTTGGAATTATCTTGGATCCCCAATATTCTAGTTTTTCTCCGATATTCACATGTACAAGGACACATATTTGCTGAAAATAATGACAACTTATATTTTATTATTATTCATTTTTCCCTATATTTCTTAAATATATATCTATGTATGCTGTCAATAAACACATCTTCAATATCTGGGAACCTGGAACAGCAATATCACAGATGACCATAGATATGTTCCAATTGTCGTTACCATAATACCATTCTCTTTATAACGATTGTAACATCACCGGAAGTAACTTATTCCCTAATGTGAACTTACCATGAATGACATAACGGGTGTCACTAGGTGAGTGAGCAGCTTTTTCTTACCCTTACGGAGCACATGATATCAACCTTAATGTTAGATGGGGTTTGTATTAATTGGTCTTTAGTTTTCCATGTAGCATTGCGTGGACTTGTTTGTTTTTTTCGTTATTTTTTTTTTTTTTTTGGCATGACGTTGTCAGTTTCCTCTCGGCCGGTGAGTTTTGAATATTCCCTTGGTATCATCCACCTCTTTTTTAAGTTCTAAATTTTTGTTGATATTTTATTACGGTATAAACAGTTCGCAAATCCTTGTCAGAGTAGAATCAAATATGAAATTCAAGATGACATGTAATTTTTATCTTTAAATTCCGACATTACTCATCATTGTTGTAGTACATTTATGTAGTGTAGTTAGAAAATAACAAATTATTTATTCGGTTCATCTAGACTTGACGATTCCATGTCACAACTTTTTTTCGTTGGTATAATAAATTGTTGTTCTTTCCTCGCCGGGATTCGCTATAGCTGCAATCAATTCCATCTTCATGCCTAATATATAATGTATTGTGTTACAACTGTAGATTCTACTGACGAGAAATGGTAACACTAGACTACCAAAAGCTGAATTGATAAGTTCAGTCTAGGTGGCCGAGTGGTCTACAGTGCTGGACATTGTGCAGGCGATGTTGTCTCGATATCTCATCAGCATAAGTTCGAATATCGGCGAGGAAATAACAAAAATTTGTATCCGCAAATTTGCAGATTTAATATTGTTGTTCTGATATTAAGACATGTTAGAGTGAATATGAATATAATATGTAATTTCAGCCGTGTATCACCTTCACTGCTAATCCAATGAATGGATCTATCGTAGAGTTGTCACTTGTTTAAACGTACTTATATATATGTATTGTTGTATACAAGACGTGACAATAATATGTCTAGAAGTCGTTGGGTCCTTTACAAAATCCCTTATAAAAACGTATGAATACAACGAATCAAATATACAAATTACATAAAAAGAAAATAATCCCAAACACTTAATATTTAAATATTTTGAATTACAAAATAACAAACTTCTTTCATTTAGAATTAGATGTCTTAAATGAAACGACGAAAAAACTATTAAGCATACGGATACAAAATAAGAAATAAGGTATCGAGTTATGTAGTGTTAACAAGTAAAATAACAAAAATACCGAATTCCGACGAAAATTCAAAACGGAAAGTCCCTAATCAAATGGCAAAATCAAAAGCTTGAACACATCAAACGAATTGATAACAAATGTCATGTTCCTGACTTGGTACAGGCATTTTCCTATGTCGAAAATGGTGGATTAAACCTGGTTTTAAGTCTAGCTAATCCTCTCATGTGCATGACAGTCGCATTACATTCGATTATATTGACAACGATGTGTGAACAAAACAAACAGACATAATAAGTAAAAATGTCAAAAATAGAAGTACAGCAGTCAACATTATGTTATAATCTTAATCACTATCAAAACAAACAAATATGTAACAAAAAAACACAAAAAGGCATATAGAAAAAGCGCATTAGCAAAAATGAAATACTAGAATACAAAATGTTTACCATAGAACAATTACACAATGACGGGATATATAAGTAAATAGTCATGTCAAATGGATATCACCACAAAAACAGACTAAACAGTAAACGTATTATTCATCAAGACTAATAAAAGAATACTATAACAAGTTATTAGGATGATAAACAATATCAGTACCCAGAATCTATACTTCAAGACCATCGTGTATTATTTGTGAAGTTGATACAGAATATTTATCAACAAGATCTTGGTACTTTCCGATGAACTTTTTTAGAAAAAAAGGACGAGATGTTCTTTGACATACCCCTGGTTTATTAACTTTCTACTCAGACACTGGTGAAGTGTTACAAATTCTGAGTAGCAGCTGCAAGATGAATAAGATGAAAAATATATATCCCATATGCAGGTGAAGTTGGTATATTGCTATAAAGATGGGGGAAATTGATAATTTCAAAATAAAAATCGTATCATTCGTCATAGATTCTGGTACTGCGATGACCGCGTATGTCAAATTCGAGGTAAAAGTCTAAAAATGAGGCGGAAAAGCCTTGTCTGTTGTTTCCTTAATTTCTAGTTATGAGGGAATATATTAATGGAATCTAATCAGAAAAGAAGTCATTCCAATGTTGTTATAAGCTGAAAGGAAAATCTAACATACTTATTGTAAAAACAGAAAGTGTAAACATGTTTCGGTCGACTATTGAAAGCTACATGGCCAGTTATAATGATACTTCGCGCTTCAAAAGCAGACGAAACAGATGTGTCTTGTGGTAATCCATTGGAGAATATCTTCCGTAAAATTGACACATATTATACGTGTATACTAAGTACCAAATAAACATACATTGTATATTGATGTCAATACATGGCAAATATGTATCAGCCTAAACGACTCACCAAACAGTGTTTCTGCGAGGTATTTTACAATTTTAAACATTGCCCTCTTTTCAAGCCGACGAGGAAACTAAAATAATATTTTCTATATTTGGTTCGTTCGAAATGCGTATTTGAAATGACCTTCATTTTCTTATCTTGGGGCATTCGGGGTTATGCTAAATTATGATTATGTTAAAACTTATGTATACATGCGTGTTAACCATGAAACTTAAGACTTCAAATATTTATGTACTATATCAAACTAATAAAGATAAATTATTCCATTAATGCTAAATTTCTTAAGATGTTTTAGACAATGACCATGATTGTGTTGTCTGAATTTATATCATTACTATTTGTATTTAATTCTCCAAACCAACTTTGTTTATGTTCTACGCAATACAAAAAAAAAAGAATGGCAAGCGTAAAATGAATTCTACATACTTTCATTTATAAAGAGACTCGTTTCATCTGTTAGCGTCAGTCCGGAAATAATTGTCACATGACATTTATACAATCCCTCGTCTGTCCATTTTACGTGTTCAAAAACCAGACTAGGTAATGTAACGTTCCCGCCTTTTGCGTACTCAGAAACGATTACACTGGTGTCATCAATTGATCTTGTCCAACACAGTTTTATGATATCCTCTTTGTATTTGACGTCACAGGTAAGGGTAACACTTTCATCTTCGTCGGCTATAATATCTGTTAAGCCGAAAATGTACAAAATGCAGGCAATAAAGCATAAATCCTAGACTGTACAACGTTACGGCATATTTTTGCTTTCAGTGCGCACTTCATGTGTTTCCGGTACACCTTAAATGGGAATGCTGTCAAATTCGTGTTCATCGATTTGACTCAAATTCTCAGGTCTGATTTAGAACATACTTACGGTGACCTATAGTTGTTGATTACTGTGTCATTTGGTCTCTTGTGGAGAGTTTTCTCATTGGCAATCATACCACATCTTCTTTTTTTTTATATATAAAACGTATATCCAAATTACAAAAACATGAAAAAGTCTCCAACAAACAATTAACAAAGCATGGACGCGATAATGTATATATCAGCATTTCGTGTGTATTTTTATCTAGACTTCATCTAATTAACAATCGGGTGACCTCCAAAGACTGCCGACGGTCATATATCCGGGAAAAAATTCAAAGAGATAGCAAGAACGTGCATTGGATTTTTTCTTGGTCTGGTTGATTTCATATTTCAGGGAGAAAATATGTTAATCATCGATTTTACATGTGTAAAAATAATTTTTTTGTGTATCGAATCAGTCAATACAATGACTCACCCTAGTCTTACTTTCAATGTTGACGTTCTTTTCCTTTTTATAGCTGAACACGCCTAGAACATGCACAACCAATCTCAAGCTACGGGGTTTAATAAAAGGTCACATGACTATGGTTCAATGAGGTTAAATTATTAACTTGCAAAGTCCATAATACATCAGCGATGTTTTGAACGTATTTTGACAAATTTGGGACAAACTGACTGCTTATAACGAACTATTATTTTAAAATTTCCTCTTTTATTAATACTTAAAACAAAAAGAATCGTTTTGCGAAAATACCGAACTTCAAGGAATATTTAAAACGGTAAGTCCCTTAACAAATTTCAAAATCAAAAGCTCAAACACATCAAACGAATGAAAAACAACTGTCATATTCTTGGCTTTGTACAGGCATTTTATAGAAAATGTTGGATTAAACCTGGTTTTATAGCTAGCTAAACCTCTCACTTTTATGACAGTCGCAATAAATTGCATTATATTGACTACAATGTGTGAGCAAAACAAACAGACATAATAGGTGAAATGTCAAAAACTGGGGTATATACAGCAGTCATGACAGCATGTAAACTAAATTTGTACTAGTATTAACCGCAATCACGATGAAGCCTTGTGTTTAAAAAATAGGTAGTTTTTGCTTTTGTGACTATCTCATTTAACTTGTGTGTTTATTTTGTGAAAATGTTTGTCATAACAACGCTAATGATGACAACGAATTATTCAAAAATGCATTCTTTCAAATTACTTGGAATTGACATTGATAAAAAGTTAAGCTGGGAAGAACATGTTGATCGTATATGTAAAATGGTCCTATCGAAAATATCATGTTTGTATAAACTAAAACCATACGGTTGCATATTATTACTTAGATCCACTTCATTTGAACTTTGATGGATAGTTGTCTCATTGGTAATCATACTACATCTCCTTATTTTTATATCAAAGAATATTATTAGTTACATTGTGTGTTGGTGACCTATAGCTACTACGATATATATGGGGAGAGTAAATTCCATATATTTTGAGAGCGAAGCTCGAATCCCCTTATGGAATTTACTGACCCAATGAATATTGTATTAGGTCACTAGCACACCGTGAAACGAACTAACCGTCTTCACATGTGGTATTTAGACTAGCGGCCTATCAAAGTGATTAAGTCGTCAATACTTAGTATTAAAAACCTAATTTCATTTGTCTATACAAAAAAAAAAACACTGCCATCAATAACAACTTGTTTTGCTGTAAATTTGTTTTATGAATTTGTTTCAATCGTTCATTATCAATATCTTTGTCTGTTGAAACCTTCCAGATTTCTATTTTGTTTTGAAAGGGAACTAACTCCTTATTAACCCCATATGGTAAATGACCCCAGATGGTAACCAACACCATATTTTTTAGGACACCCTATATCAAATATATGTAGTCACCACGTGTAGGCCTTTAGCCAATTATATCCAAGAAATCTATAGGAGGTAACATAATTGCTTATACACATACGACAACCATTGTATAATACATATATATTCTAACATAAGACTATTTTAGTTCCGTATGGGGAAATTTATTGCATAACGATTTTTGTTCCCTCAAATTTGGTGATTTGTTCTTTAATATGGTTATCCTTTACAGAAGGAGTAAAATAACAACAACCAATTATAATGTATAAAATTGTAAATGGACTAACACTTGATGACTTATCAATGCTAATTGATAATGATATTCAACACTACTGCTTTCGATCTGTCTCTAATAACGATCTATTTGTCCCAAGCCGCACCAAATGCTAATTTTTATAAACAAAATATTTTAATTATTCTGCAACCAAGGTATGATTTGATTTACCATTCACAATAAAAAAAAATGTCGTACTATAGAATTATTCAAGAAACATGGTTACAATCATTTTTTTTGGGACATGTTATAAACGTAAAATAATATACATTGAATTTTGTTTTGGGCCTGAATGAAAATTAGACAAGTTTTCGTTAAGTCACCCTCCTTTAATAAAGAATGTATCATTGAAATATTAAAATTATTATTAAAAGTTAAAAACATCACCATTTTGTCTTCAATGTCTTCTTATAGTCGAACTGGGTCGTTTGGAAGTCTGATTGTCGTGTTATTTTTATTTATAACTGATAATTTTTTTTCTCCTTTGAATAGTGGTATGTTTCGTCATATTTGGACCTGTTATAGCTTGCGGTATGGGTTTTGTTCATTGTTGTAAGCCAGGAATTAAATCTACTTCATTTTGTCTCATTAGTAACCATACCGCTTCTTTTTATTTTTGTATTTGTAAACGATTAAGACCGTTTTATCGTCCTAACTTATCATCTATATCATATCATGTGAATTTAAATAAGCAGCTTTTGTCCTATATTAAATGCGACTGTCACCGTATTTCTCTAGGCACATGTCTGATTTATTCAGCAATGGGAGACCAATTTGTTATATCTATTCATAAAGGTGTCGTTACACAACACAAAGATTACCTGGTTTCTTCTGACAAACAGTTGTCTTATTTCCTGTGCATGGAACATCAGCCCATCCAGTCGGACCAGAAATTATACATTCTTCAGGAGAGTCATCATCATTTGGCTCGCCTCAATAAAATAAAAAGTAGTTTCTATTGATTTGGAAGTTTTTCAAATTCTTCAGTTTCTTACCCTTTAAAGTGAGTTTTAAGTATTTTTCTCGACACATTTTTTGCAAAACATCTGATGTTTTTTTCCCTGAATAATTCATAAACATAATGATCGGTTATGCATTAATGTTGAACTTACATGATTATACATGTATCCTGAAATAAACTTTTCCTTAACTATATCAATGATCAATTAAGTTCTGGAATTTTAAATAGCATTTTTCTAACCTTAGAGCGTCCAAAACGCTTTTCGTGATTGGCAAGCATTGGATGCGTTTTTGAAAATTACTTTGTAGATTATGTATTCTATCACAATTGGTAAAAATCCCAAAGAGACAACAAATTAAAATTAGATTTGATTCTGAACTATTGAAATCAATTAGACTAAACGATATATAAGTCGACGATCCTTTAAAAAGAATAAAACTGACAATGATTGAGCGATTTTAAAAAACCAACAAAATAACAGTTTACGGTAAATCATATGGAAAAACGTACAAAAGGAGAAATATATACGGATATCAGTGATTACATCAATGATAATTCAATCTTCAAAAAGTATCTTAATTGGAAAACGTTCAAATTTAACTTTTTAAAATATGAAATTACGAATGATAATGTACTACCTGAAAGTAAGTTATATTGCAGTGTTTGGTCAATGATTAGTAGATATAATGTCGACAATTAATCTAAAATAAAGCAGTATGACTAGATTTGATCAGTAATACCAATAAAAAACTCTTATTGTTTAAAAATAAAACTGTATAAAACAAGGATTGAACAATTGAAATGGTCCAAGATGATAACCTAATGGCATATAATTTTCCGTCATATGAGTCTTCCTGTTTGAATCAGAACTCTTAGTTTAAAATAAGTGAAAAAATGAAATAAAAGTAAATCTGTTTCTTTGATTGATTGATTGTTGTTTTCTATACGTCCAGTGGCATTGGGAAATATAAACCAGAGATTTGTATTCAAAGTAAGTATGTTTCAAATTTATAGATACGAATTGATATTCCTCCTTGTTTGGTACTTACTCGTATTTCGTTTTTTTTATTCGTAAATGCTAATACTGTTTGGCTTTTATAGACCCATTTCATGTCGTGCATTTCTTCTTATTATCGCAAGACCAAGGCTTACCCAACACCACATTATTCTGAACCCTAACAATTGCATTGATTGGTAGTATATACATAAGGTCATCCTTGCACTTCTCACGTCCGGCAATTATACCTTTGATGAAGTGGGACGTTCATTTGGCTGTGCCTGATGCATAGATTATGTATTGTGAATATGTTCTCGTCCTGCATATCCATCAAATCTGCAAGCAACAGTCAATCAATCGTTTTCTTAAAACTGCGTAATCTTCACATTATGTTTGCTACTTTTAATGTTTTAAGATATTATCAAAATTGATACTAATGTTTTTTCTCTTTGTTGCATTCTATCCCCCTCCCCCAACACACACACATACACCAACACACACACACACACACACACACACACACAAAACAACAAACAAACATTAAACAAACAAATTTTAAAAAAAAACGAATAAATTCTTAAAAAAAAACCGGACAGTAAGTTTTAATAGAGGCATAAAATACAATAAATCTGATATGAGTCAGAGTCATATAATATGTATAAGAAATATAAGAGATGCCTTTAAATTTGAAACATATGTTTTGATGATAATGTTGTAACGTATTAAAATAGTTTATAAATAAATCAATGTTTGTACAAATGTTTCAATGTTTAGCAATGCATGTAAAAAAGCTTTAGACTAGCTGCATACATATGGTTCACATTTGATCTTATCTTGGATCAATATATTACTTGTTAGCTGGTATCCCACCTTTAAATAATATTATGATATGAGACGCATGTTTTGGAAAATCGTTTCAATTACTTCATATACAGGTGCTGCTATAATGTTGGAACATAGAAATTCAAAGTTCACGAAAGGAAAATTAAAATCATCTTTAATGTCGAAATACTTATTCATCAACCTACCCTTATTTTCAGTTTCTTGGTGTAAGTCATAATATGAGGCATTTTTAACGGTATCCTTTATTTCAAGTTCGATGGAATAAATACGTTCAACATTGACACAAAACTTTTAATTATTTAGTGAAAAGGACATCATCTATACAGCGGAATGTGAAGACAGATGATAATGCTTATTAACTGAGAAGCTCCTTTAAAAAATCTGCAAGAAAAGGAAAACAGCTGGTTCCTATAGAAATGCTGTTTTTCTGGTCAAAAACATGTTCTCCAAACATAACATATTTTAGTTTCAGAAATAATTTTGTTTGTTTGAATCAGAGTGGGGTTTTTTTTGGGGGGGAGGGTGTTTTATTTGGGGGAGGGGGTATTGAGGTATATTTGTCCTTTCATAAGACAAGATGGTTATATCTACGCAAGCCATTCTGTTTTATGACTTTTTTCAATATCTTGGGTAAAGAACGCAAATGCTTTTTATAATATAACGCAAGAAAAGTAAACTTATGTAAAAACAAAAACTGTTTTAGTGTGGGGGACACAACATACTGTCATGGTAAATTTAACAACACTTGGATCTTTCAAGATGAATTCAGAATAAATGTTCAAAGACCAATTAAAATGTTTAATCCTAATTTGTAGTAGTGATCTCACCACCTTAATCTATTAGAAAAGAGCATCTTCTTTCCTTTTCGCGTTTAACCTAATATTGCCTTGCATAATTTGCGGCTGAACAAACTAGTATTTCTAACTCGTAATTCCTAGATATTTATGGATTCGGGCTCACGGTATTTCGCCCTTTTGTTAACATATTTAACAGGAAAGTGTCACAAGTAATACAGTGACCAGCTGGATTATACATGAATGGGATTTAGCACAATTTCAATCCGGAAGCTTCGCCTTGAACGACGTCAATATTAGGAACCTACGAAACATGTTTGTATATGTAATTAAAAATTTTAGTCGCAATAGCTGTTGAATGGGAATAAAACATTTAGAACAGACAGGTCTTTCAACATGCTGAAGTAAAGGGGTGTTTTGTTTTTGGAATGATTCATGATAAAGGATATTTCTAATTCTCATTTCCATAAATTGTACGCTGCTGGGCAGATGATGACAAAAGTGTCCACTAGCAGTGACATCAACCGAGTAATAATACTGGTAAATTTAACAAGATACCATAGCGACTATCAAAAATCAGAAATCAAAGAAAAACCGACAATTATATGGTAAAACACGACAAAGAATGCACAAAAATCTACAAAAACTACATAGAAAAGTAAAGACTGAACAACACGAACCTAACCAAAACACCGGGAGGGATCTCAGATGCTCGGAAGTTACTGTTCTACATGTGGCAGTGGAGAACATGATATACATGTTCAATATACCTGCAAAATTTATCGTCGATAGTCTATCATTTCTCATGCCATGAATCAATGATAAAAGGAATTTAAAAAAAAATAATACTAATAAACGTACCATTTGCCCATCTATCGTTGGATTCTAATTTAGAACCATCGTTCCATGTCCAATCCAGTGCTGTTGTTTTATTTTGATCGATTAGTCCTATCCAAAACCATTCACCAATTCTATGTTAGAATTAAATTTATGCAATCATGATGAATATTATTCAAATATTTGCTAGCAGGTTTTTTTTTAATGTAAGGACTGTCAAAAACCTTGTCTTAATTGCTTAATCATTTGAAGTCATTGTACTTTACATATCTATGATTTCAAAGGGTATTTAAATCAGAAAATAAAAATTATAATCCACTATTCCTATGACAACTCGTGCTAGCAAAAGAAATATAACGGTTTTAATAAGAACATGAAATCAAATGACAATAACGCTTTATAAATTTGGTGCGTCTGAAGCACTATTCTGGAGTTACCTACAACAGGAACACTCCAATTCAAAAGAAGTGTTAACCAATGGTGTTTAAGTGGTTTAATACGTGAAGACCAATATGAAGACAAGGGGACAATGTTATCCATTTTAAATCAATTTTGCCTGAGTGAGTTGGAACTTAAAGGTTAACAGTAGGTAGAAGAAATCAATATCGACTAGGTTAAAGGGGAATCAATTAAGAAGTCAAAAACTGAAATCAACATCAGATGTCGATACTCTTGAAGGCAACATAAAAAAAAACTTACAACTTTTTTAGATGAGAAACGTAATACTATTATCAAAAGTGCAATTAAAAAAGAAAGAAAAACAATCAACAAAATACCAAAGATCATAAACATAAAAAAAAAACTGATAGGTTATAAGAAAGAAATTCTGAAATCGACACTATACATATTTTGCAGTCACCATCAATAATTAATTTATTGATGTACACTTAGTGGGATTTCTGGAAATAATGACGAACAACTATTCGTTAAATATTGGCGTCCGTATCTATGAAAGTTTTGTTTAATTTATCTGTTCAAATTTCATTTCAAAATGTAATACTATAAATTATGTAATGATAAGAAAGACGTTGAAATATAGATACGGGTATTGATTTTTTTATTGTACAAAACGGTTCCTTGACTTCTTATAGATTGAAACATATAAGTATAAGACAACTTACTCTGATAATATACTGTTTTCTTCTGCAGTTTTAGGCATAATCATTTCAGCATTAAGATTCTCACAAAATTTCTTTGAATTTGTAAAATTCCTCATTTCTGGGTCCAGCTTATAGCATTTCGAACCATGGAGATTCCAGCCTTCGGAACAGGTTAATATGCCTGATTAATACAACAAAGTAATATGTATTACTCTTCCGGATGCTTCTCTGTTGACGTAGAATTGACCACCCATTGAATTTACGACTTCAGAGCAATACGTTTAAAGGATTTGCAATTGTTTACTTCGAAATGAGACTTTTTGTTTAATAGAAATATGTATAAATATATAAATTAAAATGGCAGATAAAAAAAAGTGACAATGAACAAAAACTCATTAACAGCTTGCAATTGCATTAATCGTGTTCCACTCAATCAAATACAACTGCACATCAAGAACGATTTATTTTTTAACAATACCCAATAATTTACGTTATTCTTTGATAACAACTCATTTAATCTTTTAAATATCTAGTTCTCTGATGTTTTCACTTAATATTGCATTTATACCATATCATTATTTAAATTGCATTTCTGTCATTATCAACTACATGTTAACATGGTAAAAATCGTCAGAATTCTTTTCCAATGTCAAAATATAATACGATAAATCAGATAACACAAGGTAAAAAGAACTAGACGAAAATACAAACAACAGTATGCAGAAAAACCAAAGCTTGAATATTACAACGAATCCCCCCCCCCCCCTCACAACTGATAGTGTCTATACAAGTAGTTGTTTCAAAAGGATAACAGTCTATTGAAGAAGCGAATCGACAAAAACGTTTCTTATATGAAATAGCGATAGTGTCTTATATGAACGAGTTGCATTGTGGGAAATCTCATACGATGTTTTACATTTGCATGAAGAAATAAAGATTTCTTGGTAAGTAATGGGTAACATTTAACAAGTGTATGCCGGTATAACTTTCATGAATTGTGTACTTTAATAACAAGCAAGTTGTATTAATATCAGAAAATCGATATGTTGATTAAATGAAACATAAATGCACGATTTATCATTTGAAGATGTACACATTCAAATAATTTCATATAGCAAAATTGGTGGAATTCAATTTCGATTAATTCAATTGTTTTCTAAACCAGAATCACCTATAATTCAATGATACTGCTATCTTTTATAATATGGATGCGCTATTTTTCTAATATAACAGCGATGTGTTCTTAATATTAAAAAATTACGAATGCAATATTTTCTTATATAACAGTTTTTGTTTACATAATAAAACATATTCATCAGTCATAGTAACCATAATGAAAGCACTAAACACTGATACGTTTTTTAATAAGATACTTTCTTAATAATGTTCTGTTATAAACGAGATCATAAAAACTAAAATAAAGCACTATACACTAGAGTAAAACCAAAAGTTTGTTCTGACACAAGACTTGTAAGCAACGAAGAAAATGTATTTTTTATTAACATTGAGAAATTTGTTGACACAGAAAACAGTTCTTATTGGATATCAAAGACTTTTACACGTTGGAAAGATGCTAACAAACAGTTTGACATTTAGCAGTGACCTTAAAACTGCTTACCTACATACATGTACAATGTTACTTATAGTGACATTAAAAAAAAATTTCATTATATTTTAAAAGTATCGCATCCATATTAGAATTTATAGCATTTGTTTATCGATGCACATAAGAAACATAGCACCTCAAATTTTACACAAACATAAACTTTTGCTTTTAACTAACGATTGAATATATATGTAGAAATAATTGTTGTTTGTATTAGAACAATATGTTTACAATATTGTATTTTATTAACAAAACATATTTTTTATTGCCGAAAACAACTTTTTTTGCATGGAGTGTCTGCATATTTACAATTTCATATTCGACAATATCGCTATTTCATATGAGAAACGTTTTTATCGATTCGTTTTTTCCATCAACTGGGTAAGCTCTATCCGATTAGAAATACCCATAGTGTTACTCGTATCAAAATCTTTGCATAATTCATATCCGGTGGGTACGACTCGAAAACTAGCGGAAAAGGTCATCTTGCCGTCTCCCAATTCCTAAACTAGTACCAGGTATACATGTTAATCTTTTTCAATGCAAAAAATTGACCGAATGTGAAATTTTGAAAAAAAAATATCGGTTTTAGGGTTTTTAATTTGTCCTAACAACACTTAGCGGTAAAAACAACACATACATTTGAAAATAAGATAGCAATGAGAACTTGTCATTACACCACTGTCCCAGGTTAGGGGAGGGTTGGCACCTTCAAACTAGTTTAACCCCGCCACATTATGTATGTGCCTGTCCCAAGTCAGGAGCATGTAACTCAGTGGTTGTCGTTTGTTGTTGTATATCATATTTGTTTTTCATTCATTATTTTGTACATGAATTAGGCCTTTAGTTTTCTAGTTTGAATTGTTTAACATCTGTCATTTTTGGGGGCTTTTATAGCTGACTGTACGGTATGGGTTTTACTCGTAGTTGAAGGCTGTACGCTGAACTATTATAATAGATGTTAATTTTTGTGTCATTTTGTCTCTTGTGGAGAGTTGTCGCATTGACAATCATACCACATCTTCTTATTTTTATATTAAGAATGGCAAAACAAACCTCTTCAAATAAAACTAGACAAACGCTAGTGTTCCGGCAGGATGGGCAGTACCTTTCAAACCATATGTAGGCACGTGGTGCTTGTTGAAAGTTATAATCTTTTTAATTGCACATTCAGCAATGGAACAATCGATATAATAGGCAAGAAATAGTTGGTACCGCCAAATGAAATATACCCTTGGTGATCTGGGTCAAAGATAAAGATATAACATACTGAACATCAAATCATTATGACGTCCGTAAAACTAGCATTGAAATAACTCGAACTTCACCATCAAGAACCGTCTGTGCAATGGCAACCTTCTCCCTTGTAAACAGCAACCCTATAATTATTGACTATAACGTATTCCATGTATGATTGAACTTTCAAAACAGTTCTATAATAGCATTATAGTTCATATGTCTCCATTTGCTAATAAACTACAATATATATTAAAAAATATATCAACTTGTGTAGTCCACACCATGACTAATTCGAGAAGTCGATTAATATAACGACCATTTTAAAGACACACACTTTGACACACTTTCAAATGATGTCTACGATTGTACCGTTTATACATGTACCACAACCAATCAAATCTCAAGAATTGACGTCAAAGTAGTCGGTGATCATTATTAACAATTCAAGTGACCTAAATGTATTTTGTCAATCGATAAAAATATGGTCTCATATAAAGAAAACAGGTCTACGAATTGTCGTCAGATCTTTCATTTTGGATGGATACAAAATTTTTCTGTATTCAAATTTCGTATCACATGTAATATTAAGATAATTTTGTATTATCAAAAAGTCTGTCTGCGCTGCAAATGATGTATCGTCTAAAAATCATCGGTTGCAGTTAAGTGTCTTTTGTGTAACTGTGTATTCATTTTATTTAGTGTTGTTTTATTCCAATGCAAACAGAACACTAATAAAAAAAAATGATTCTAAATTGTCTATCAAAATAAAAAAAAAGCGAAGAAAGTGCACCAAATTTTTGATATAAACATGTATCTATCTTCTTTATTATTCTTTATTATAAAATGAATATATAAGTAGTGTTTGAGTTGCTCATGTTTCCTATGCATCATATTTTACTCGCGTTCCTATATTGGTTAATGTTTAGTGCTGTACGTCAATAAATGCATAGCATAATGGACTATTTCAGAAAACGACGAGTCTTCGATAACAGTTAACTCAAATAAAATTGGCGATTTATATAATCTAAAAAGGTTTGATTTCACAAATGTACAGTGAAAACAAGTTCCCTATATTATTTTGTGTAATGTATTGTTGTATTGTTGTTTCATCGATCGACATATATCCAGCATATAATCCTATCATAAATACCAAATTGAATGCTAAAATATTTTAACAGTAATTATTTTCACGTGTAAGTTTTCCAAAATATAACCACATTTGCTCGTTGGAAATTTATAAATTGACTGCAGAAACTGTACTTACTTGAAAAAGATTTACTAAAAATTCCTAATAAAATAATTCCTAAAATTTTATAGTTAAACATGGTATCTCCAGATTTCCATCAAACTCAACAAATACTGTACACCTAGACACATGAAGATCTTATTTAATGATTAAACTATATCACAATATTAATTATTTATGATTGTTTTACTGCTTCTCTTTTCAATACAATTGCAACGTAGGTGTTTTAATTGTAAACTAGATGTATAACAAAACATTATTGTAATGTAACATTATTATAAAAAGGGCCAATCAAATGAGATGACAAAGATTCATGCACAAAACAAGTCCCGGAACACTAGTAGTCATATTCATACCTGATGATCTATAATAGGGCTACACGCATAGCCTAAAATGCGGACCGCAATGAGGACCCCAAATTGAACTGTTATGTAAACAGTATTTTGAACATAACCGTTCACTCGCAACAGAAGCGAGATACCAGAAGACTCATAGTATCGGAAGCAACATCGATAAAGGCGTGATTCATTTTTTACGTTTTTAATATTTTTTAGTTATTACTGCGTTATGTATTGTTATTGTACTTGAACTCCATCAAGCATAGCCACTACAAATGTACAAAAGCCTGAAGAGACCAATTTTTGTCTCAATTTGCATGAATAATTACTCGACATTCTGCAAAAGTATGACTTGTGTCTAAATTTTTCTTGACAATTTCTGATTTAAATTAAATTTATATGAAATTTACTCGACAAATTCTCGACATTCTGAATATAGTCTTAACATTTCTTGACAAATTCTCGACATTTGAATAATGTCTTGAAATTTCTCGACAGGTTCTCGACATTCTTTTTTTTTCAGTATGGCTTGACATATTCTGAACATTTTGAATTGTGTCTTAAATTTACTTGACATATCTGAGTTTTACAAATCATGACCAATATACATGATATATCTTTATCTTTATTTCTCTTTATAGAATATACCGTTATTTCAAGTTACACTTATTACAACAAAAACGAAAGTTGGGCATGTAAATATTTTTATAATTAAAAATTTGGGTATATAGATATTTTTATAAATACAAATATGGGTATGAAATTTAAAATATTAACAAATACAAAATTAATGTGGGTATGTTGATATAAACCAATTTAAATGTGGGTTGGTAAATAATAACAAATGTTGATATATAAATTTTATAAATAATTGCTAAATGATTGAAACCAATCATACTGTAGACATATTTCATTTTTCATGCATAATAATCAATGTTAATATGGTATATCAACAATTATTGTATAAAGATGTGGCTTTTTATAATTAACAAAGTATCATTGTATCCTAATTCTTCTAAGTTTTGTTTAGCGATAGAGTATATGAAACAGCAAAAGAAAGTGTTTTAACTGTCAGGAATATATCTATACACAATTCAGGCGAAATGTTTACTATTGAGATAGTGTCAAGACATCTTTAAGACAGTAAAGAATGTGTAGAGATATATTCAAACACAGCTTTAAGACTGTCAAGAATGTTTCAAGACTGATTGAGCCAAATTTAAAACAGTCAAGAATTGATCGAGACAAATCAAGACACTTATCAGATGATAAAGAAAGTGTCGAGAAATTTTAAGACAATGTTAATACTGTCATATATATGTCAAGAAAAATCAAGAACTTAATTAGACAAATTCAGACTTTGTCAAGAATTTTTAAAAATATTTCAGACAAAGAAAGAATTTCGAGTAAAAATTCATGCAAATTCAGACAAAAATTGGTCTTTTCAGACTTTCAGTGTATAGGCTACATTAAAAAGACGACACAGTCTGATATTCTCTCCTTGCACTATTTTGTTTGATACTTATTCAAACTGTTGGTCGCGCGCGAGGACTATTTCGGAAACATGTGCCGTGTATATTTAAATCAGTACAATACATAATAAAAAATGAGCACATTTTAAAAATCGATAGCATACATATATTTTAACGCATTTGTAGCTGAACAACTAAATGTTGCAATAATGCATATGGTCTAACGGGTCCTAAGAATCAACAATTACAGGTTTTATATTTTTTTTGAGGGTGTTAAATTTAAATACTGGTTTTAGGAATTAAGTATAGATTTGTGTCCCCGATGCAATGCGGTGTTAGGGACACAGAAATGCATGGCGTCCGTCTGTAAGGTGCGCTCTCAGGTGAACAATTATTCCCTTGTCATATTTGTATCAAATTTATCTCATTGGTTTGTACCAGAAATGTCTTGCACGAGTTACAAAATCAGTTAAGCTCAACTATATTTAAAGAAGTTATGCCCCTTGAAAATGTTAATTCTGTGAAAAATTGCATTTTTAGCATTAATAAGCAAGCATTTCATATCATTTTTTTATGCAATTTATATCAACGGTTAATATCAATGGTTTATTTCAGAAGTTTCTTGGATAGTTAGAAAATCATTGACGTTCAGCTTTTTTTACAGACTGATGTTGTGTCTCCTGGTATTGTTGTGTTCTTTTTAAATTTAACAAGTAAGACTTCTATTTAAAATTTAAAATACTTGATAATTCCTGAATTCAGGAACTATCTGAACATATCAGCTTAAAAAGGAGAACTGCCAAGGGATTCGGAGGCAATTGAAACCATAATCTAAAACGTCAGACAATAGCTATTAGATATATAACGATTCATTAATATCTGGTCAAACATAATTAGAGTTTATGAAAAAGCAAAAACTAAGTTATTGATTTAATCAAATATAACATTCTATGGCAGGATGAAATTCGAAACATTTAACTCCCGCAAAGCATCCATTAATTAGAAATATGTTAATAAATAATATGAAACACCATCGATGCATACTGCTATAGGTGACAATATACAGTTTCAACTATTTTACATGAAGCCTCCATCCTTTAGTCACATTATCTGCTGAAAGGGGATATCTGCTACATCGAGGGATATACATACGCCTTAGATAGAAATTTGTCATTTTAATTATCATTGATATTGGCACTGACATAGCCTTTTTTCCAAAAAACTTTATTAATTAATAAGCTATGACGTTCGTGCATTATATTTATTTGTTTAAATCGTTTAATTAATTTTATTTTTAATCGTCATTCCATGAAATATTTTAATTAGCATAAAACGGAAAAGTGGAATAACTGCTGAGGCAAGAACATATGAAACGTAATTGCTTCTGTTGTGGTAAATGGAGCAAAATCAGTACTTTGATAATCATAAAATTATTTCAACACGGTCATACATATGCCTTGTCTGTTAAAAAAGCGTTCTGGATATGAAATTTTGTAAATATGCATTTAGAATTGTCCAGCTTTTAAATATAAACCAAAACCATAAACGTAGTATTTAAAATACATGTAAATCGATCTATAAATGTAAAGGATGTACGTAAAAAGTGGCGAAATATTAATTTTATTCACTTGAAATTACATTCATTTCATAGAAATTGATAGAACATAGTATTATGATAGTGATGATATTTCAATTCTAATGATGTAAACACATAAAATAGTAGGTTTTTGCTAATTTGTTGAAACGATGAATATATATAGAGATGAAACACGCAAAATAGATTGTATGGTGGTTTTTTTTATTCCTTTTACGCATTACCGATTTACTGCATCGAAATTTTGTTAAATTGTTTGGACTTTTAGAACGTAAAGTGGCAATTATTTTAATGGATGTGAAGTTATAGGATCATGGTATGGGGGTTATTCAACTTGAAAAAGTTTTTGGTAAATTTGACGTAATATACAGGCGATATAAAATGAACAAAAAATATTCACTTAAAAATTAGGGTTCGCGTTTAAAAAAATAAGTCTTGTAAATATGAGAAATATCTATTAATTTTGTCAAGCATTTGATTTAATAGAATAGAAAATGAACCTAATTCTAGTTCACTTATCCCAAAAATAAAACTGTACTTTTAGATTTTGAAAAGCAAATTATAATTTGATTCCAAATCTGAATATTTCTGATAAAAAGACAAACTAATCAAAATATGTAATATCCTTGAATGTATACAATTTGTCGACCTTTTTATCAAAAAGCGCATAGTGGGAATGTGGATTCTGTAAATGTATAGTTTATTTATGTTTTTGGTAATAAAATTGTTTGTTACATGCATTCTAGTTGTATAGTTTTCCTGTTTGTAAACTAGCGAATACAAATCAATCCTTCGAGGTATAAATTATCAAAAACCGTCAGATTAAAATTCAAATTTTCCACCTCTCTGATACATTACGTCCTTGCAAGTCAGTGTAGCCAAATTATTCTAAATCGGACAACTTTTTTTACTCTAGAAATTAATGGCAAATATAATGAATAATAATATAGGACCCTTTCATAAAAAAGATATCATTTGAAGCCGGTCGGTTAGCAAATATGAAGGATATGATGCACAAGGACCTAATTGTTACTATGGGAAATTAGCTTTTCGACATCGTTCAACGAACTAAACTACATAGCAATTCAAATGAAAAGGTCTTGTAAGGGCTTATTTTAGCCTGAAATTCAAAATACATCTAATGACACATAGTTGAAATTTGTCAAACCACTAAGTGTTTTTGCAGTCAAATGGGCCTGGAATGGTGTATGTACACCCCTGTCTTACAATGTTTATCTACTAAGATAAATTGTGTGGGCAGTATATTGATTGAGCATGTACAATAGCGTATAAGACACGGATCGATTTTGGTCTCTATATATGGACAAGGCGGATATTTTCTCTAAATTTGACGTTTTCTGTGGAAAAAATATAGTTCAAAGACAAATTTAGGAAGTGTAAAATACTACATTTATACGTCATATCACAAATATTTCAGCTTTGTATGTATTCTGAGGAGTTGAAGCTCAATAAAATCGGTCTTTTCCTTTAGTTGTCTAAATTATATACATATCCCTTTTGGATAAAGAAAAATAAATAAAAAAAGAAGCTATATATATATACATATATATACAATATCATTGTCAGAATTATTTTTTTTGCATGAGGATGTGAAACTGTTTTGTGTCGATTACAAAAAAAAGGTTATATTTCTATGAATTTGACCCAATATTGTTTTTATAATGCAACTTAAGTTGAAAATTTTAAACGCTATTTAAATTAGAACTCAAATTTCAAATGTTCATCCCTTACTGAACCCTTGATGATTGTAAACAAATGGTTTCATGATGAAATTGACATTGCACTAATTTGCCAATTCCCGTAATTGATCCTGTAATTAGATATCCCTAAAATAATTGTCTCCCTTACTGAGGGACATTAATTTTTATTTACAGTGGAGAGCTAGCAGAAAGAGCAAATCTACTTGCGCGTAATGTGAGTAATTTATAAGGTTTTCAAATCTTTTAATGACATTAATTTGTTGTTTAACTAAATACTTTTGACATCATAAATTATTTTTCGTGAAAAATTAGTTAAACCGCCGATACGTCACTTTCAAATCGTAATGCTTTGCATTGGCTTAAGCCAATTTTGTCCGGTATTGAACCAGTCTACGATTGACAAAGGGAAGTAGTTTGTTCAAAAAGTGTGTTATAACAGAATCAAATCGATAATTGGGAAATGGACTAATGCAGTATAAATGTTTAGTCTGGTTTAGTGGTGTTTCTGACATATTGAAATTCAAACAAAATTCCCCGTGAGTCTTCATCAATTGGGAAGAATAAGTAACAATGAAATATTTAACATCTTATTACATTGATCAACATTGTTCATTCATCTACTGGCGCGTTTCAAATCATATACTAGTAATGTAGTGAACTATGTTAAGGAAAGGATGTATTTTAGACTAAACAACATTTGTTAATAGAGGTTGATGATCTCAACGTTAATTATATAAGAAGTGTCATTACGATAGATTGATATATATGAAGTATTTGCGCCTGCGTTTCTATCTAATAGGTCAAATAATGCAAAAGAAGGCATCAGCGTTGGCAGTGAGAGGTATGGAACGCCGGAACTGTCTTATAGTGTAAATATTTAATGTGTTTTGTTGCTTTCCCTTTACGCCCTGTCATTTCTTCTTTATGTTATGTGCAGATGCCTTTATTTCCTGACACGGCATCTCTGTGTTATGTCAAATTAGTAATTTGTTTGGTCAAACAATTGTATGATATGTCATTGCTAAACTTTGTTGTGTAAAATATGCATTACATTATGCTGTAACTACTATATATTCTGTGAATACTTCGAAACTTTATGATCAACCACCTTTACATTCTCTCATATTTTATCTATGTTGTGTCTATTCTTCTTTTACGTAAGTCAGTTAATAGTTGCGTCCTGTCTCAAGTGGTATTGTTATGTCAAATGTTCTAAAGGTTTTGTTTTGATACACCTTTGTTCTATGTAAATCTCATGATATTATAGTCTTTTGTCGTTATGTTGTGTTTATGCATATATATCTCCATTGAAAAACATAATACATCATGGTATAACTCATATGCGTTTTGCCGTACAGTTGATACTCTCTGTGAGCATTCATTACGTCATGTGCAAATGCCTTTTACATTATGTGCAAACAACTTATACGTTTTGTGCAAACCTCGTTTACCTTATGTGCAAATATCGTTCCCACTATGTGCAAACATCGTTTACTCTATGTGCAAACATAGTTTACCTTATGTGCAAACACATATTGCGTTATGTGTAAATACCTATTAAGTTATGTATAAAAACTACATCATTATGTGCAAGAACTATTACGTGATGTGCAAATACCGCTTACATTATGTGCAAACACCATGTAAGTTATGTGCAAATGACTATTACATTATGTCCAAACATCTATTACGGTATGTGCAAACACCTATTACGTTATGTGCAAACACCTATTACGTTCTGGTAAACGCTTTTTTGACACAGATTAAAACAAAACGCATCAATGATATGCATTTTGAAATAAAGAAAATTACAAGTTTGACCTTTCTAACAAACTGTAGAATTTATATATTGATTGGTGTAAAAATGCTATATACAAACAATGTATCTAGTTTTATGGGAAATTATTTTGCTTTACTTTAAGAGTGTGCGTTATGCATAAAATTGTGAAGGAAATGGGCAATGTGTCAAATCAACAACAACCCAACCATAGAACAGACAACAGCAGAAGGCCACCAATATGGGTCTTCAATGTAGCGAGAAACTCCCGCACCCGTAGGTGTCCCTCAGCTGGCCCCTTAAAAAATATGTATACTAGTACAGTGGTAATGGACGTCATACTAAACTCCGAATTATACACAAGAAACTAAAAATAAAAAATCATACAAGAGTAACAAAGGCCAGAGGCTCCTGACTTGGGACAGGCACAAATTTAAAATTGCGGCGGGGTTAAACATGTTTATTAGATCTCAAACCTTCCCCCATACCTCTAGCCAATGTAGAAAGGTAAACGTATAACAATACGCACATACAATTCAGTTCAAGAGAAGTCCGAGTCCGATGGCAAAGAAAATAACTAACATGACAATAATTCATAAATAGCAACAGACTATACTAGTAGTTAACTGACATGCCAGCTCCAGACCTCAATTAAACTGATAGAAAGATTATGTCTTCATCATATGAATATCAGGCACAATCCCTCCCGTTAGGGGTTTAGTATCATAATATCATAATATATATGAGGAGAACATAACCCGTGTCATGCCAACAACGTTTTTTTTAAATTAATGTGTTTAGTTCCGATGCAAATTAAAGGCCTTATAAGCGAATCCATGCTTTGAAATTTATTTCACTTTACTTGTTGAAAATTTTAAAAAATATACAGACACGACTCTAGTTTCCAAGAGATGCAACCGAAAGGAACAATACGATATAAAAAGGAAGATGTGGTACGAAGGCCAATGTGAAAAATCTTCACAAGAGACCAGGATGATTTGTTATTACCCTCCCAGTAGGGTTTTCATGTAGCGAGAAACGTGTACTAGATTAATGCTGCAAATATAATGACGTCTCCCACGATTCATGTACATTTGTAGCAGCTAAGGATTCCTACAAAATGTTTAAGATTTTATTTTCGTTCATTTCCTTTAACAGTTGTGAATAATATTCTGAATAACCTTCCTAAGACTTACTATTTCCTCTCTCCCTGACAAGGCGTGTTGAGACGGATGTGTGTCCTGAAAAGGGGTGGTCAGGTGACCCGCCCCTCTTATCTGTCAACTTTTTTTAAAACTGACAGGGATTTTGGAAAAAATTTGATCTGATTTTTGGATCAGACAGGTAGAAGGGTGTAACAAAAAGCGGCATTTTCTCTAAAAAAAAACCCGATGTTTTCCATATTAAAAACTGCCTTATTCTGTAGTTCACAAAAATGAAGCATGCACATATTTCTTCTGAATGAAAGGGTTATAAGCCTTGTTTCACCTTCACTGGCCATACTCGAAATTAAATCCAGATATTGACTTTCATTTATCCGTATTTGGTACGGTAACTTTTCGAACCGTGTCAGTAAGAACGATACAAAAAAATACACATTCTAGTAAATTGTTATTGTTTTCTTCTATTATTTTTTTATAAGTGATGTGCATATCGTTTCTTTTGTTGTCTTTAAGAATAAATAATTTCGTTGCTAAAATGGTCATCTTTTCTACATTGGCTAGAGGTATAGGGGGAGGGTTGAGATCTCATAAACATGTTTAACCCCGCCGCAGTTTTGCGCCTGTCCCAAATCAGGAGCCTCTGGCTTTGTTGGTCTTGTGTGATTTTTAATTTTAGTTTCTTGTGTATAATTCGGAGTTTAGTAGGACGTCCATTATCACTGTACTAGTATACATATTTTAGGGCCAGCTGAAGGATGTCGGAAAATACGCGAAGTACAAACATTACGTTATGGTAACGTTGTTACCATACCGCTTTACTCTGTGACGTTATATTATATGCATTAGCTATCACGACGATAAAACGTATAGAAAAACACAACCCATGGTTTATTAAGATTCTTCAACATTTAATGGTGCCGTAACCTTTGGATATATATGGATTCAAAACTGAAGTCAGTTCGTGCTGGACACAAAGGAGCCGTCACGAAGCTACTGGTGAAATTCGACGAGTTAAAGTCAAAAACAGACACAGAAGTTGACGAAGTGAAAGCCTTTGATGATGCCGTCACTCAGAAACAGAAAACATTGATTGACCTGAATAACAGACTTTTGGAACAGACATCGGAGGAAAATCTGGAGCAGGAAATCACCGACTCAGATGAGTATATGTACGAACTTGATTGTAAAATTAGACAAAGTCGGAAATTTATTAAGTCCTTTGAACATGTTGAAACAAATACTATAATTTCGCATGATACTGTTGGTCCTTCAACGAGCAGACTTAACCCAGACGCATATCATTTCACACCCGAAGCTAGGGTTGATATGAACAGATGTGCAATAGAATCTATGAACCAGCAGTATTCAATTAACGCCCCTGCAGTGCATACCCGTCCGTCAGAGAATGTCATGTTTCAAGTCCTGTCAGAACCGAGATCTTCAAAAACTAATTACCATAGGCTTCCAAAGTTAGACTTATCCTATTTTAATGGAGATATTCTCAAGTGGCAAACATTTTGGGATTGTTTCGAGTCATCTATACACTACAACGAGACATTAACGCCAATCCAAAAGTTTAATTATCTTAAAGCCCAGCTAGAGGGAAGCGCCGCGCAAACAGTACAGGGATTCGCTTTAACTAATGGTAACTACGAAACCGCAGTCAACCTTCTCAGAGATCGGTTCGGACAACCTAGCAAACTTATACATGCTTACATGAAAGCACTCATGAATTTACCCGCACCGACAAATGATGCTTTTAGTTTGAGGTCTTACGGAGACAGATTAGAATCATATGTACGAGGATTAGAGTCACTTGGTCAAACACCAGAGATGTATGGTTCGCTTTTGGTACCTGTAGTTTTGGACAAGTTACCAATTGACATAAGAAAGAATATTGAACGAGAACACGGAAGAGATAATTTGATATTGGATAATCTACGCAAATCTATAACTAAAGAGATTGAAATACTTGAGGCAGGACAGGGAGTCATGGAATCGGACAGATTGTACGCCACTGCATTTTTTATGGGTAGGCAATCCCATTCATACAAGAGCAAATTCACAGACACAAATACGAAGAAAAATACACGTACATGTATTTTCTGTTCAGGTGAGCACTATCCGACGGAGTGCTCTGAAGTAACAGACGCAAATGCTAGAAATCAAATCGTAAAACAGAAACAGTTATGCTTTAACTGTTTAGGGTCACACCGAGTGGCCGCATGTAAGTCTACAAAACGATGCAAAAAATGTGACGGAATGCATCATACGAGCATATGTAAAGGTAAAGAGGTCATTCCAGGTACGACACCGGAGCCTACAATACAACAGTCAGCAATAAACGAAACTGAAACACAAAACGAGACTAGAGTAATGCATTCATCACAACAAAGTCACGACATTCTCCTGAAAACAGCAACTGCACCAGTTATATATAACGACCAAGAAGTAGAATGTAACATATTATTTGACGAGGGAGCACAGCGTTCTTTCATAACTCAGAACTTGGCTGATAAACTAGAAATTAAACCAACAGAAAATGTCAGTATTCAACTGTCTGCGTTCGGAGATTTATCTCAGAAAGTTCGTAACTTAAACACTGCAACAATACAATTACAGACCGACACGGGAGAAAATGTGCGTATAAACACACTCATTGTTCCGGAAATTGCCGTTCCTATTCATAACAGTATTTCACAGACTACAAGGAGCTTGCCACATTTGAGAGGACTTAAACTTGCACATTCTGTACACAGTGGAGAGCGTTTTGAGATCGACTTACTAATAGGCGCGGATTATTACTGGGAAATTATCAAGTCAAAATTATAAGAGGAAAAGGACCCACCGCTTTACAGTCAAAGATCGGATATCTATTATCAGGACCGATCAATAGAAACATCAACCAGTCGTCAACAGTTCTTGTAAATGTCATTACAGACAAGAACACAGCTATTGAAAACGAGAAAGGCTATTTCCCAGAAAGGTTGCCTTGGAAACATGACCATCCAGATGATATTCCTTCAGGCATGACCGTTGCCAAAAGAATACCAGAAAACCCATCGCAATGGCTCGTACAAAGTAGATCGTACATCAACCAATTTGAGGAAACTCTCCAAGGAAGTAACTTGCTACCTAGACCGCCTCAACAAACACACTCTCAACTGTTGGAGTCAACAAGCCACATAGATACAGGACAGGAACTTATAACGCTTAAGACAATTACCGCTGAGTGAAATAACCGTGTGTGCTAGAAGAAACATCCACGAATGGACTAAAAGATAAACTGTAATTGTGTTCAGTCAAGGTTAAGGAATTTGATTATTTCATTTGAGATGGCCATTAATTTTAAATTTATTTATCTATATTGTGAATTTACATTTTTTTATTTTCGTTACATATAATTTATTGCACTTTTGTCGGCCCCCAGAATGTCGGAAAATACGCGAAGTACAAACATTACGTTATGGTAACGTTGTTACCATACCGCTTTACTCTGTGACGTTATATTATATGCATTAGCTATCACGACGATAAAACGTATAGAAAAACACAACTCATGGTTTATTAAGATTCTTCAACAAAGGACACCTACGGGTGCGTGAATTCTCGCTACATTGAAGACCCATTGGTGGCCTTCGGCTGTTGTCTGCTCTATGGTCGGGTTGTCGTCGCTTTGACACAATCCCCATTTCCTTTCTCAATTTTATCATAACATAATTTTCCCTTTGAATTTCAGAAAAAAACTGACTATCTATTAAAAAGATGCGGTATGAATGCCAACGAGACAATTCTCCACGAGAGACCACATGACAAAGAAATAAATAACAATAGATCCCCTTATGGCCTTTAACAAAAAACCCATGGCGCATAGTCAGCTAATCTATTTACTTTTTTTACCCAATTTAATTTTTTCACCAGTTTAAAAAAAAAAATGGTTACAGTAAGGTAATTCGCTTTTAACCTGCAATTAGCTAGTTATTGTATACAAATAACAGGTTAACATTTTTTTTTTGCTTTGTTTGTACCTGTACAAATAAATTTTCCGCTTTCATGTTGATCAATCGGTAATATGGATATTTCTTTCTGGGTAATAGTTCATTTTGGGGTTTTCTTGGAGTCCGCGTTTCAATAATTGTAAAAATTAGAGACAATGGTTAAGATTTAAACAACTTATGCTCAAATACCAGGTGTAAATTGTAAACAATATATGTACATTGTCAGAAATATAAAATGTATTAGTTCTCACTGCAAAACAGGAGAAAATTCGACAAGCCTCGCTTTTCGTCCTGTTTCTAAAGCTTGTACAAATAAATTGCACATTTACCGACAAAGTACATTAATTTTATAATCAATACATTATTCCACAGTTGTTGATATGAATTTATCTTTTTGTTCAATATTTCAACGATATTCGTATAAATTAGAAACATCAACTTATTTTCCGAACGGAGAGTCATAAATTCAATGAATATTATGGCGGGATATACGGTATAAACGGTAAGCTTCGATGCGTTTAGTTATGAACGCGAATGGTTCGATAAATATAGCTAAATACACAATTAAATGATCATAAAAGGGATTTGCTGCACATCATTATTCTAAAAAATATATAAAATTTCATACAAATATATTCTATTGGATCTAAATGTTATCATTGTAAAATTTGTGTTTTGACAGTTTCCGTTAAATATTGCCATTTTTAGATATATCGGTCCCCCTTTTCTCGGCTACTGTTAAAGTGAGACGGTTTTTTTTATTAATAGTTAGCGAGGCATGAAGTTCATATGATTCAGTCCAAAGTATCCTCAAAGTGCGGAAACAATCTTGAATTAATGCAATCTTGTTCGTCTTGAAATCGACGTAACATACATATTTAGTCAAAATTCTTTTAAAAAAATCACCCATGTAACAAAAAGAAAACGGTGACAGACTTTAACACGAAAGGGGAGGCCTAATAAATTCTTCTGTAATTTTCCTGCTACTGATTATAAATAAAGAAAGTTCACTTGTCATGTTTTGTATTGTTGGAATTTCGGAACCATCTTGTTCATCCGTTTAAAGCACCATGAAACAATTCCTCCCAGTTTTCAAAAATCTTTAAATGTGCAGTATGTCATTGATACGATTTGAGTTCTCAAAATGAATCCAGATAAAATAAGGATAATAAGACATTTGTAAAAAATATAAAACCCTTGTTATGTTTTATTACTTTTTGAGAACCTCTTTATGTTAAAGAAATGAATCAAAGTACTGAAGTACTGAACATCGGATGACCGCAAGTTCTTGTGGACGGTCACAAGCACTTGTCTCAGAAAACCAAATCACATCTCTTTACCCGAAAGTGACTTTAAAGTACAGATATATATTTTTTCTGAGACAAGTCCGTGCGTGGATGATAAATTCAACCTCATCGTCGTAGTGATACAAATCAGTAAACTCTGTTTTTTTGTTATACATTATTTTAATATTTATAAATTACAGTTACATGTTTATATAATTTTCATCCATTTGTATATCATTCTATTGCACTATATTAATTATAGTGCTGTGCAAGTGCATGGTGGACATTCTTCTGTAATAATTCGATTTTTATAAAGATTGAATTTGAGTGGGCATTCATATTTTTCAGCAAAACATTCAATGTCCCACGCAGAGAGAGGGAGCAAAGACAGATGACTCTGCATGGAAGATTACAAACGTCCTTGAAATATTCTTCCCCATGCGGTTACACACTTTTTCTGTACGTGTGTATAAATATTAAAGATTGTTTACTTAATTTATGTTTCTAACGAGTTTAACGACATTTTCATATTATTAATTTATGTTCAAAATATTATATTTTTAGGAGTATCGATTTAAAATGAATTAAGAACAAGTGATAGAATGTAATTTTGCACTCGATAATGTCCGCGTATTTATTATTATCATGTTTATAGATCGGTTACAATCTCAAAACGAAGGTTATGTAATGGAAATTTATGCGACAGCAATACACATGAATGCCCTCACGGTCATCCAAAGTAAAATGAATAGAGAAGTTGTTTATTAAGATATCATAAGATAAACAAACACACGGACCTAATTTTTTTTTTTTCTCTTTTTGATTTCTCATTCAATGACAAGTGGCGGAACCAGAATTTTTAAAAATTATGGAGCTGCGTTTGTTGGATCTATAAGCAGTTTGATTAAGAGGGGGCTCGGGACTCAGTTTTGCCAAAACTCCCTGCTAATTAAAAAAATTACAAGATAAGAGGTGGCGAGAAAATATCTTCGTCCTCGGTCAATATAATCTGAATAGACGCATATATAATGTGTTGACCTTGTCAAAAGTCTATAATTCATAAATGTAATTCGGCGCCTTCCAAAACCATATGTTATGATTATGTATGCAAGATATGGCGACCTATGAAATGATCCGCTTGGTGCTGATGAAAGAGAACATTACATAAATAAGGCCGTTAGTGCTCTCGTTTGAATTGTTTTACATAATCTTTTCAGGGCCTTTTATTGTTGCCTATGCGGTATGGGCTTTGCCCATTGTTGAAGGCCGTACGGTGACCTATAGTTGTTAATTTCTGTGTCATTTTGGTCTCTTGTGGAGAGTTGTCTCATTGGCAATCATACCACGTCTTCTTTTTTATCTCAACTTATTTTCCGTAAAGAAATGAGGTTGCATTTTGTTTTTTACATGTAGCTTTTTTTGCTTCCAATAACAGGGCAGAGCTTTTAGTTTCAGTCGATATATACGCCATCTTGAAATAACTACTTGTCACATATAAATTCTGTTTGGTTGCTTCATGATGTGGCTGATATTCAGCAACAACTATTGGCTTTAAATGAGATAAAGAATTACAGACTGTTCTCTTCTGAGGATATTAAGCCATCAAATGCCGGAAAATTAACTAGTATGTGTATTACATTTCAAATCAAATGTTATTAATTCATGGTCGTTTTATTATGCATATATTACACACTGAAATTGAAAATTAAAATATCAATCATTAACTCGTCTTTATTTGCATTGCTCATCTGCAATATGCACGATTTGTTTGCAAAAAAATGTTCCTGTACAATGCTTTCAAAAATGCATTAAATGTATCTTATGACTTTTGTCAATCTAGACACACCTCAAGAGAGAAACACCTCGAGAATCGTGTCTATGTATTTGTATATATTTTAATTTTCATCAAGTAAAGTGAACACACTATAAAAATAATGGATGTATAACGCACACTCTTTAAGTGAACAACATAATTTCCCCTAAAAACTATGCTAAATATTTATATAACATTTTATATATCAATCAATATATAAAAGTATCACATTTCCTATACTAAACTTACAACCTGATGCACATATAGTACCTTCAGTTCACATTAAGCATCCAATGGATATTACTTTGAAAAAGAATACAGCGAAGTAGTTCAGAGCTTTTTAGACAGCTAAAACTTATAATTTTCAAAGTGTATATCACTGATGCGTTTTGTTTGAATCTATGTCAAAAAAGCGTTTACCAGAACGTCATAGGTGTTTGCACATAACGTAATTGGTGTTTGGAAATAACGAAATATGTGTTCGCACATAACGTAATAGATGTTTGGACATAATGTAATAGGCATTTGCACATAGCGTAATCGGTGTTTGCACATAATGAAATCGGTATTTGGTCATAAGGTAATAGTTCTTGCACATAATGATGTAGTTTTTATACATAACTTAATATGTATTTGCACATAACGCAATAGGTGTTTACACATAAGGTAAACTATGTTTGCACATAGGGTAAACGATGTTTGCACATAGGGGGGACGATGTTTGCACATAAGGTAAACGAGGTTTGCACAAAACGTACAAGTTGTTTGCACATAATGTAAAAGGCATTTGCACATGACGTAATGAATGCTCACAGAGAGTATCAATTGTTCGGCAAAACACATATGAATTAAACCATGATGTGTTGTGTTTTTCACTGGAGATACATATTTATAAACAAAACATAACGACAAAAGACTATAATATCATGAGGTTTACATAGAACAAAAGTGTATCAAAACAAAACCTTTAGAACATTCGGCATAACAATCCCATTTGAGACAGGACGCAGTTTTTAAATGACTTACGTAAAAGAAGAATAGACACAACATAGATAAAATATGAGAGAATGTAAAGGTGGTTGATCATAAAGTTTCGAAGTATTCACAGAATATATAGTAGTTGAAGCATGATGTGCTGCCTATTTTACACAACAGACTTTAGCAATGACATATCATACTACTGTTTGACCAAAAAAATAACTAATTTGACATAACACAGAGATGCCGTGTCATGAAATACAGACATTTGCACATAACATAAAGAAGAAACGACAGGACGTTAAGACAAAGCGACAAAACACATTAAATATTTACACTATAAGACAGTTCCGGCGTTCCATAGAGAGGTGTAAACATATCGGCTGTTGTCTGCTCTTTGGTCGGGTTGTTGTCTCTTTGACATATTCCCAATTTCCGTTCTAAATTTTATATGCAGCAACTCATAATACGAATTATGTTTTCAATTCCAAAGGCCACGCTCTCTGCAAAGTAAAAAATATTTGAAAGAACTTCCTTGTACTGTCAATATGTAACCTTGTTTTACAGTGTACACAAAAGAGATAAATTTAAAATCTGTTTGTAGGTCTGAATATGCCTTGTTTAGTTTACACTGAATGTGGAGCAAGTCCCAGTTCAATATTCTGTGGTATTAATTACAATTTCAAAACATAATTATGTCTCCTATCATACTTCGAATTGTTAAACGAATATGTGTCGATGTTTTTTGTAAGTTATGATTGACCACCATGTTCACGTTATCCCAAACAGAGGGATGTCAGGATTGGTCAAGTGAATCACCGACCGTAGGGAGGTCTTTTGTTGTGGCAATCATGACACCCCGAGGTGTGTTTTACAACAAACACTTAGAATATGCAATAGCTGACTCATATACCGTCAAATATTATTTTCTGCAAAGATCTGCAGAATTTTATACTATTTACCGATTCGATTAAAGTGGGAAATTCTTTTTTGATCCGTGTTGGTTTTTATATGTTACATGGAATAAAAACAACTAATTAATCTGCATGTAAGCATGAACCATCATTATACAGTTATAACAAAAATATCACTGTATTTACGGGAAGAAACACAAATTGCAAAATACATGATACTGTTCAAGTATTATCTGTTTTGAATGTTAAAATGTGAGTTCACGATAATATTTTTATTAATTAGTCTAAAAAGGAGGACAGGTATGTTTTTGTCTTAATCAACGGCACGCGAAAACTGTCAGACGAATTTGTTGTTTAAGTAAACTTAAGTGTGCATCTTAATCAAGGAAAATGATGACCACACACAGGTCATTATTTCATGCTCTGAGGCAGATATGATTAAATCTTGGTATCGTGTAGGTTGATTCTTCAAACTAAATCCAACGTTCTGAAAAGTGTCTCTACATAGGTATAAAAGTGATTAGAATTTATTAATTAATGATTATTGCAAAATTAGCTAATAATTATAAACATTTATATAAAAGATGTTCAATGAAATGTTGTGTTTTCTAAATCACACTAATCAACTTGGTATTAAACTGCCAAGATATTTAGTTTTCTTTACAAATTTATTTGGTAGAAAAGTCCATCGGTATTTTTTGGCTAGACTTTTACTGTTATGTAGAAGTGTGGGGTTTCCTTTTGTTTATATCAAATATTTGTCTCATTTTGCTCTTTTGTTTCTTTGCTTTTGTCTTAGCCTTTTCTCCTATTTTCTTGGTCTTCCAACGGGTATTCGTCGACTTTACAAACTTAATAAAACTGAGTAAACCCACAAGTACAACAAGTCCAACGACTATACAAATAAAAGCAACTCCAACTAATCCCATCGTCTTGGAAGATTTCCGTTCATCAGGAGCTGATGATCGCCTGCGGATGCTAGACGACAGTTGTGTTTTATTTACTTTCAGTTCCTTTTTAATATTTTGTAGTTCTGATTCCAGTTCCTTCAGCAATTCTTCTCGGGTTCTATTTGGAACTATCTTTGAGCCCCAATGTTCCAGTTTTCTCCGATATTCACATCTACATGGACACATATTTGCTGAAAATACAATACAAATAAATGGAAGAACATATAGGACAGAGAAACACACGAATAATAGCTAACAAAAGGTACTAGGTTTAAAATTTAATTCGCCAGACGTGCGATTCGTCCACACAAGACTAACAATTGACGCTCAGATGGCAAAAGTTAGAAAAAGTACAAAGTTGAAGAGGACAGAGGACAAGAACGATATACACATCAATAGTGTATCTATGAGGTAATCCATTGACAATGTTAACATTACGCCATACATTTTAAAGCCGACTAGGAAACTAAATAACACTTTTTATGGATGGACTTTCGTTTTCTAATCTTGGGCGACTGACACCCTGCGTGCATAGTTCTTATGGCAAAATATAATTATACTAATTGAATGTATACATGTATTTCAACCATGAAACTATAGACTTGGTATAGACTTAATATTTGTGTACTAAATCGAACTAACAAAATAGATTGTACTGTATCATCGAACTTAATGACATAAAAATGCATAAAAAATGACCATGTATTTTTACTCAATACAAAACAAACAAAATGACAAACGGAAACTTGCATTTATGAGGAGAATCGTTTCATCTGTTTGCGTCAGTCCGGAAATGTTTGTCACATGACATCTATACAATCCCTCGTCGGTCCATTTTACTTTTTCAAAGACTAACATAGGTGATGTAACATTCCCGCCTGTTGCGTACTCAGAAACTATCATACTGGCACCATTCACTGATCTTGTCCAGAATAGTTTTGTAATACCCTCTGTGTATTTGACGTCACAAGTAATTATTACTCTTTTATCATCGTCTGCTATGTCGTCTATTAAGCAGCAAATGAAAAAAATGTAGGCAATGGAAATACACCATAAACTTTACATCTAAACGGAATTATTTTGAATTTCATGTGTTTTTTGGTACACCTTTATGGGGATAATTCATGGTTACCAATTTGACTCCAATTTCCATTGATTTATAACATTCTCAAACGTATGTCCAAATCCAAGAGCGTCTAAGATAAATAATTGACTAGAATCGATAATATTTATAAGCATTTCGGGTAAATTTAAGGTTTGACGTCAACTTAATAAACTTTAAGATGACCTCCGAAGATTGCCGATGTTCATACATTGTATAATCGAATTCGATATAAAACAGATAATAAAGAGATATAGATCACACGCTATTGATTTGTTCAAGGTCTGTTAGATTTCATAGTACTTTCTGTTACTTTCAATATTGACATTTTTTTCCTTCTGAAAGCTGAACGTGCCAATTGCGTCGTTGTCAATATAAAGGAATTTGATGTGAATTTCCAAAAAAAAAGTCTAGCTATCTTTAAAACTAGGTTCAATCCACAATTTTCTCCATAAGAAAATACCTGTACCAAGTCAGGAATATGACAGTTGTTATCCATTCTTTTGATGTGTTTGAGCTTTTGATTTTACTATTTCATTAGGGAATTTCCTTTTTCAATTTTACTCGGGAAATGTTTGTGATTTTACTATTTTCTAGTACTTGTGTAATCCGTCTCTAGCTTAGTGGTTACTTTATATGTTACATGAATACCGTTTTAATCGGGGTAAAATAACCACAGGTAAAGCAACAGCCAAGGTATTAGGAAATAAAATTAAGATAAATGACGGCATGTAAATGGAATTTAAAAGATGTTCATAAAATCAACATCAATGAAAACAAATATTAAGAAATATTCACCAGAAATATAATAAAGCATAGTGTTTTAAAGTCTACTACTATTCTTTTTTCTGCCGATCATCATATGTGAAGAATAAATAAAGGCAACAGTAGTATACCGATGTTCAAACTCATAAATCCATGGACAAAAAACAAAATCGGGGTAACAAACTAAAACTGAGGGAAACGCATTAAATATAAGAAGAGAACAACGACACAACACTACAATGTAACACACACAGAAACGGACCTAGCAACAGACAAAATCCAGCGAGAATAACAAATATAACATCAAAACCAAATACATGAATTTGGGATAGACAAGTACCGTGACACGTCTTATCGCAATGTGAATTTACACTCATTGATAATATTACAAACAAGCACACATTGATTGCGTTAGTGACTTTTGACGAAATCTTTCTCAAATTTGGGACCTCAGTGCTCGTCAACTTTTTACTTCGTTCGCCTTTTGACGATTTTTTAAGTGCATTAAAGACGAGTCTTTTGAAGAAGACACTCGTGTCTGTCATAAAAAAAATATAAGCCTGTTATCTATGTTTTTTTTTTTAACCGATTCGGTAAGATGAAAAGATAGATCTTACAAAAAACAAACAAAAAAACGGTAAATGCAGGTAATTTTTCGTAAAAACAAATTCTCTCATTAAAACGGTCATGATTTCAACGAATTGTACATAATGGGTGGATATACTTAATAATGAAATCAATTTGTGTTTTTTCACTGCAGTTATGAAATAAAAAACTGTAAGTATTTAAACCCAAAAAAAAAACTACTTAATTGCAGACTCTATATTCACAATATATGAGATAATAAGCGAGCGAGTGATTATTTAAACTCTGCGACATGTGAGTCTGAATTTCGCAGTCAGAAACATCATTAACTTGTATTTAATTTCTTCTTGAGTCGAAAAGCATTGTGTCGAACTCTGATATGTCGTGGTATTATTTTCATTAATTTTTTCAACTGCTATTCGTTGAATATATTCTATAATTGATTATTTTCGATAATATTCTCAATTATATCGTATTTCTTTTTCATTGTTTATAAAAGATGAAGACTGTATAATTGTCCTTTAATTTACTATTGACATTTATATGATATAGGTGTAATACCACCATTGATTTTTCCCTATTAGTCTTTATTAAATTGGCACTTTTAAAAAAATCGTACAGTATTTACCTTTATTTCAACCAAAGAAGTACTTTGCATGTGTAAAGTTCAATCCTTTCCAGTGATACAGTGAAAATTTCACACTACATTTCATTGCATATAAGAAAGTAACCACCACCGAGGGTAGACAACCCAATTTTTACACTGTTATTTACTGGTTACCTACTTTGGTAACTATGTAACCTTAACGTTCCAAAATATTTTATAAGACCATCAAATAAAAAAAGAATGATGCTTTCAGACACCCAACATACATATTTACGACTCAGAAAAAAGTGCATTGAAATGCAGGGTTAATTTTCTACAACTGTCAAATTCAAGGGAATATTTTTTTAGGCCTACTTTCGTATGCAACCGGATGTGACGTACCATGATTTGGTGGTATTACACCTAAAGAACACCTAAATGTCAAATAAACTTAATGCAATTGTTTCCCCTCCAATTCCAAGTTATTTCAAGCATAACTGTCAAGTTTTGTCTCAGTCAGAACTATAGTTTCAGAGAAAATCACTATAATGTAAGGCCATATCCTACGGCAATTTCAGTCCAATTTCTTTGAAAAATCCTAATTTCAGTGTAATATTATAAAATGCAGTGTTGACTAATATCTGATCATAAACTCATGATATATGCATTCAAACAATTAAATAGAATACAAAAGACAACTTTAAGATGATAAACAATTTTATTGCACCTTTTAGAGTTCATTTGAAGGTCTGTTTTGGTCTGTTTTGGTCCATTTTTCCTCCTTCCTTCCTTTTTCATCAAAACTTGATATCTTTTGTCTAAAAAATAAAACAAATGTGATTATTTTCCCACAAAAATGAAATAAATGTAATGTTAAATCAATAATTAAAGTGTTTTAGCTGAAAGAACTGTCTCTATAAATGTTAACAGTCTACACGGATGTTTCTATAAGCCCTTATGTGTAACTTGAGTTTTTGGTCTGTTCCCCCAGTGTGAGAAATAACGGTTCCCTTTTAGTCAATCATTTATTGCTACTGGTATCAAAGTCTTTTTATTTACTCATAACAGTATATTTCTAATAGATTTACACAAAAAGTCCACTTTCTTGTATTTTACATTAGAAAATGGGGAGAAAGAGTAATAAAAAAATACCTCAAAATATTTTTAAAAAGGGTTATGTCCCTTGGAATGCTGGTACAAAAAATAATTGGTAAGAATTATAAAGTTTAAGTATGTGAGACTGGATTCTGATGTGTATAAATTCAGGACAAATAAGTGTTTAGATGAGTTATTGTCTGTGCAAAATGTAGACGACACAATGGCAAATTGTAAACTTTTGCGGCCAAAACAAAAAAAAACATGATGATAGTTGATACATACTTTAATGCTGAAGTGTCATCTGCAGACCAATTCACGTATAAGATTTTTCAACAGAATGCTCTTCAGAACATGGTTAACACTGAAATAAAAAATTCACATGTTGTATAAACAAAACAAAAACTGTAAGGGTAATTTAAAATTTAACACAGTAATCTAAATACACCTTCGTCTGTCCACCCATTTGACTAAGAAAACACCCGTAAACCCCCATTTCAATGCAATTTTACCTCAAACGTACTTTCTGTGTCTAAATCCATTCCGAATAGTCCATGTTTACAATGTATGAACTGGTTTATTAATAACTTTTAAAAGTGAAAGTACAATAAGGTCACGAGTGCACATTTAGTTTCCCTAAATAGGTGTAATACCACCATTGATTTTTGCCTATTAGTCTTTGTTAAATTGGCACTTTAAAAAAATCGTACAGTATTTACCTTTATTTCAACCAAAGAAGTACTTTGCATGTGTAAAGTTCAATCCTTTCCAGTGATACAGTGAAAATTTCACACTACATTTCATTGCATATAAGAAAGTAACCACCGCCGAGGGTAGACAACCCAATTTTTACACTGTTATTTACTGGTTACCTACTTTGGTAACTATGTAACCTTAACGTTCCAAAATATTTTATAAGACCATCAAATAAAAAAAGAATGATGCTTTCAGACACCCAACATACATATTTACGACTCAGAAACATTTAAGTGCATTGAAATGCAGGGTTAATTTTCTACAACTGTCAAATTCAAGGGAATATTTTTTTAGGCCTACTTTCGTATGCAACCGGATGTGACGTACCATGATTTGGTGGTATTACACCTATATGTTGTATCGGTGCATGTGCTACTTGTGTCATGTTTTTTTATTATTATTAATTTAGTATATTATTATGTTTGATTGGTCCAGCAACGAGAGATTTGTGTATTAATTTCAATTTAGATCTTTTTATAAAATACAATGTACTCATACTACCTTTATTTTTCTGACAAGCAGTTGCATACTTAAAAGTGCACGGAACATCATGCCATCCAATTTTACCAAAAGCTACACATTCTTCTGGAGATTGACTATTATTTGGCTCGTCTAAGTGAAAAGAAAAATAATCTTTTAATAATTATTCTTGCATTTGGTAAAAATCCAAAGAGACAAACAGAATTTATATGTTTATAATTTATGAAATGTTTAAAGATTAAACGATGTATATATCCACGATGCTTTAAAAAGAATAGAACAAAAAATTATTGAGCGATTTTTAAAAATCAGCAAAATGGCAATTAATGGTAAATCAAATGCTAACATGTACACAAGACAAAAAAACATATATACGGATATCTGTGACCATTCTTTAAAACCAACCGTATCACTTTATGTTTTTTGTACATGATCATTGAGACTATATATTATTAATCTGAAATTATATAGCTCTTCATATCGCATTATGAAAAAGGTCTACAATGTTGGGTTTTTTTTATGACATGCGATATGCGCAACTCGTGTTGAATGAGTTTAATTTTAGGACAAATTACATTTTAGACTTACATTATTTATAATATGTTCTTACATTTTGTATATTAATAGATTCCCATCAATAATCATTAGCTAAAATGATCGATCAATTGAGCTATTTAGTCAGGTAATAACCTGATAGTAGCTTTACGTCATATAAGTCCTCCTATTTCATGTATTTATATATTGTTTGCATCCGAAGTCTTTGATTTCAGGTAGCACTACAGTCTAAAAATGATGTTTAGAAGGTTATTATCACATACTTCCGAAGTAAGTATAATTCTGCAAATCTTACAAATCCCAAAGTCATTATCATATCACAAAAGGGAGCAAACTGATAATAAACTTATGTAAATAAAAACACATGGAAATTAATCTCTAATATATATAGGCATTTTGGAGGGGCTAATATGTCAATCATCTGTTGATACCAATGTCCATCTGTCCCTGACCACTAGAGAAATACTGTGATCTTATATCATTGTATTGCAAGTAATTTATATATAACATGGTAATGAACAGAGAAAAGAAAAGATATGAAAAAAAGAAAAATCGCCCAAAATTGAAACTAAGTATAGATAAGAGCATGAAAGTATCTGTGAAAGCCGCTGACTGCCTTGTATAATTTTCTTCTCTTTGGTCTTCTACATTTAAACGACGAGCATGTCCTCTGTTTTGAGTTTCATCCAATCGTAAGTCAATGTTAAATTTGTAATTTAATAAAACTCAAACAAAATCATGTGGAAAAGTTTATTTTCAAGAAGGGTTAGGCTTGATTTCTTTATGAACATAGCTTTTAATGCACAATGTTAATGTTCTAGCTAATTTCAGTCATAGTAAATTTTTTTTTTAATACAACCGAAAATTATATGATTCTATTAATACAGTAATGGTGTCAGGACACTTCTGTGATGTTCCCAGTAGATTTTTTGTATCTATGTTGTATTTATACGGGTTCTAATGGGAAAATTCAGTGTTAGGTCATTTCTCCGAACAATTTTTCGTAAGAATTGTTAGGAAAAAATGAAAAAAGAAACTTTATTGGTACGCCCTTTGACTTGACTTTGATATATGATATTTAAGGGAGTATTATCTACAATACTGTGTCAGGGTTTTTTGTTAATTTGTTTCTAAATGAATTTATAGGTCTCCAAAGATGAAAGGTGGAATGAGGTTTTGCATCCAGTTAAATCAATACATTTTTTTATTTGAGGCATATACCAAAAATCTGAGACACGGGTTTGTGTTTGATTATGGTTGACTAAAGGGATGAAAACAAATTTTTACTACAATTTGACCCGAATGTGCCATTTTTATCCAAGTTGGAAGACCACTTCTTTGACTATGCTTTTTATGTTTGGTTCATTTAGAGGAGCGCGATATGAGGTTGAATTAAAATCAGGAAGCTAAACCGTAGACGACGTCCATATAAGAACCTACAAAACATGTTTGTACATGTAATTATCTTTTTAGCAGCATTAGCTGTGGAATAGGATCGAAATATTAGGAACAGACAGGTCTTTTAACATGTTGACGTTTAAAGGTTTTTTTGTTTTTTTTGTAATGATTCATAGAAAAGAATATTTCTAATTCTCAACATCAACCGAATGTTAATACCGGTCAAAGACATCAAAGAAAAATCGACAATTATATGACCATAAAAGTGGCCAAGGTGCACAAAAGTATACGAAAACTAAAACGAAAACTATAGACTAAACATCGGGAGTTATCTCAGATGTTCAGGGATATCAATGTCCATATATTGCACTGGATATACAAGTTCAAAATACCTCCAATATTTACTGTCGATAGTGTATCATTTATTAAATAATGAATCAATGATAATTATAGAATAAGTAATAAAAGATTTCAAATAGAAAAAATATTCAACAAGTGACCGAACAACACATTAATTCATGAATGCGTGTATCGTAAGAGTTAATTATCAGTGTTAATCTGTCACGAGCTGAATATTTTTCGATATTTGAATTCTTTGATTAGTGATTCTTTTTATTACGTTGGCAAATGGCTTTTATATTTATGAAATTAAAGTCGAAAATGTAAGGAACTATATCTTTTTCTACGCATTCACACATGTCACAATTTGTTTTGATCCGACGTCTTGACAAACACCTATGGTTGTATGACGTCAGAGGAGTGAAATAACCACGTTTATTTCACATGTGATATTATCGGTTATTATTTCACTGGGAAAGCTATGAAATTCATTGTAACCAATGCATTAAAAAGGAATAATTGGTTACTTCTCTGATATTTTTAAAACTGACAATTATAAACATACAAGGTGCCCATTTATCGCTGGATTCTAATTCAGTACCATCATTCCATATCCAATCCAGTAGTATTTTATTATGATCGATTAGGCCTATCCAAAATTCCGTACCAATTCTGTGGAAAAATTAAGGTCATGCCATCATTAAGAAAATTAATAAGATATTTGATTGCTCGTTTTTTTTTTTTTTTTATATATTTTTTTATTTTTATAGAATGGAATGTCAACTCATTCTTTTTTATAGCTTAATTATTTGAAGTCATTTTACTTTACGTGTATATAATTTTGATATAACTTAAAATGCACTATTAATATGACAACTCGTAGTGACAACAGCAAATTAACGTTTTTTAATAAGAACATAGCATCAAAGACAATAACATTTATAAATTTATTGAAATTTGGTGACTCTGAAGCACTTATCCGAAATTACTACACCAGGAACACTCAAAAGAAGTGAAATCGACATCATATAATGTCTATGTTCTTAAAGCCATCCGAAATGCAATCCTACTACTTTTTGAGAGAAACGTAAAACTATTATCAAAGTTGCAATTATAACAAAAAGAAGACACATCTACAATATGCAAAATAGAAAAACTCTCCCAGATCGGTAAGAGGAAAGAAAGTCTGAAATCGACGCGATACAGATTTCACAGTCACCTTCAATTATGGATTTATTGGACATAAAGGCCAACAACTATCCGTAAGATTTTGTTCGCTTCTATAAAAGTTTTAACTTTATGTTAAAAAAGTACTACTCTACAATTATGTAATGGTATAAAATGACGTTGAAAAACATAGAAATAGGTATTTTGTTTTTATTGCGCAAAATGGTTCCTTGACTTCTTATAGATTAAAACATTTAAGTTTAAGAAGTTAACATACTCTGATAATACACTGTTTTCTTCTGTAGTTTTAGGCATAATCATTTCAGCATTAAGATTCTCAAAAAATGTCTTTGAATTTGTAAAATTCCTCTTTTCTTGATCCAACTTATAGCATTTCGAACCATGGAAATTCCAGCCTTCCGCACAGGTAAATAGGCCTGAATAATACAACAAATTAAGTCAGGTATCTGATCGTTTTAATAAATGTTAAGGCTCTGATTAATTATTAACTATTGCCTTTATACCTTATCATTTTCGAAGTTGCTTTTCAAATAGCAGAATATTTGTTTATAAGATACGCAAACACAAGGAAAAAAGGACAAGAAGAGAAGACACACTAATACTTTACAGAAAAAATCTAAAGCTTGGGTATAAACACAATTACCCCAAACACACTGATAATGTATATAGTTATGACAAAAGGGATAAATCTACTTGATCAGTAATATCCATGGTATTAATGGTATTAAAATCATTTATTAATTCATATCCCTTGGTAAAACATCGAAAACAAACGGGAAAGTGTTTCTCAACTGTCATCATCCAACGCATGTACTAATATCAGGTATACATCTCAATCTTTTTTAATCCAAAAAATTGACCACATAAATGTACGGTTAAATAAAGAATGGAAATGGGGAATGTGCCAAAGAGACAACAACCCGACCATATAGCAGACAACAGCAGAAGGTCACCAACAGATCTTCAATGCAACGAGAAATTCTCGCACCCGGAGGCGTCCTTCAGCTGGCCCCTAAACAAATATATACTGGTTCAGTGATAATGAACACCATACTAAACTCCAAATTGTACACAAGAAACTAAAAGAGGCTCCTGACTTGGGACAGGCGCAAAAATGCGGCGGGGTTAAACATGTTTGTGAGATCTCAACCCTCCCCATACAGTGTATGTTTTGTTTTTCTTATTTGGCTCATCATTAATCATTGGTGGAAACAACGCATATATTCGAAAATTTCGGAATAAGAGGATTTTGTATTATCATAATATTGGTCTGTCTGTAAATGATGTTTCTTCTGAAAACACCGATTGCATTTAAGTCGATTTTATATATTACGGTGGAGATCACTTCTAACCTCTCATTAGAACTGTCAGAATAATCTGTCATAGAACTGTTCTAACCTGTCCTAGAACAGTTCTACCTAGAATTGTTCTAAGTAGAACTGTCAGAATCAGTTCTAGGTAGAACTGACTAAATCAGTTCTAGGTAGAACTGTCAGGATCAATTCTAGGGTAGAACTGTCTAAAACTGTTCGAGGTAGAATTGTCCAAATCAGTTCTAACCGTAGAACTGTCAGCAGAACTGACTAAATCAGTCAGGACTGTAGAACAGTTCTAAATGACTTCACTGCAGTAAGGGCACTTTAGAATTTAGAAGAAAAAGATCAGTTCCACTTACTTTACTATATAATAGCAGATTTTCTATATTGTTTACTGATTAAACGTTTATATACATGTACAAATATCGAAGTGATTAGAAGGTTATCCAACTCATCGGAGAAATATTTTTATAAGATTGCAAATGAAACATACTTGTTTACGTTTCTTCGTTCCCCGTTTTTAACAGTCTCTTCCTAAATATAACTCTGCATTAATTCATGGAATTTTAATCGTAATTTACATTATTTGCCTTGGATTTACATTCATGATTTAAGATTCTGTTTTGACAAATGTTCAAACGAAAATTGTACAGTGGATGAATTATGGGATATTAATGAAAAAAGTGTTGTATAGCGTAAAAACTATGTACACTACATTTGCACCATCTCGTCAATTTAGCCAGACTAAGTATCAATAACGACTATAAATGATATCTGTGAGTCTGGAACGTCAAAAAAATATACTCGATCTGAACATGGATGAAACATTTGCCCCTGGACGTTAGGCTACAAACAAAAGCAATCATTTTTCTTTGCCTTCTTCAAATTATATTTAAATGATTAACAGTATACTATTCCAAGAAGAGAACTTCTCATACATGTACTTTTCATTTTAAAATAAAGTATAAGAATTAGTCATGTGAGTGTTGGATGATGCCGTTAAATAGTTTTGTTTAAAAAAAAAAAAAACATCACTAACTACTGACTTAAAAAGTCACTTTAGTGACGGTTCATTATTATGGATACAGAGAGGAAATAATGGTGCGCTAAATTGATGTGGTATACATTGTGTTCCAAAGTTCAGGTGTCATTTTTATCATACGATCCATCCTGACATAGAAATATTATTAGTTTACAAAGAAGCCATATATATTTACAAGATAATAAAAGTCAATGAAAGTGTAAATATGTTCAGTTTTGGTTGATGCTGTCACATACATGTATGGTCAGTCTTGGTTGATGCTGTCAAATATGGTTAGTTTTGGTTGATGCAGACAAATAAGTTTGTTATATGAGTCAGTCTGAGATATCAAAACTACCGAAATTAATTCACGATTCAAAATTTTGAATAAAAAGAGGACATGCTGGCACGATAAACTGATGCGAGCATAATTTCGTAGTCATTGTTTTCCAATATTGCTTTAATTTATATTAAATAATCCATCCTGATATATAAATATAAGTGATTTACTTTGGGACTATTAAGATTTACATCATGTACATATAGATACAGTGCAAATATGGTCAGTTTTGATGGATACGGACAAATAACTTTGTTATACAAGTCAGTTTAATGTATTAAAACTACTGATATTTTTTTATGATGCAATATTTTGAATAAAAAAAGGACATGCTGGCACTCTAAATTGATGCAAAAGAAATACGGTAGCATTGTGTTCCAATATTTCTATCATTTGTATTATACAATCCAACCTTACATAAAAATATTACAGATTTACTATGCGACTATAAGAGTTACATAAAAAGAGTAAATATGGTCAGTTTTGGTTGATGCGGTCAAATATGGTCAGTTTTGGTTGTTTATCATATGAGTCATTGATTTCCAATATTGCAGCTATCTATATACTACAGTCCCTCTTGACCTAACATTATGACTGAATTACTTTGCAGCTATATAGGTTTACATAAAGAAAAAAAAGCAAATTTGGTCAGTTTTGGTTGATGCGGTCAAAAGATTTTATTACACGACTCAGTCTGAAGTATGAAACTACTAATATTTGTTTACGATTCAATATTTTGAATAAAAAGAGTACATGCTTGCACTATAAATTGATGCGAACAAAGTTTTGTGGTCATTGTTTTCAAATATTGCTGTAACTTTAAAAAAGAAGATGTGGTATGATTGCCAATGAGACAACTGTCAACAAGAGACCAAAATGACACAGACATTAACAACTGTAGGTCATCGTATGGCCTTCAACACTGAGCAAAGCCCATATCGCAGTCCCTTTTGACCTAAAATTATAACTAAATTACTGTGTAGCTATATAGATTTGCAGAAAGAAAGAGCAAATAATGTCAGTTTATATTGATGCGGTCAAAAGATTTTCGTTAAACCATGTAAACAGGTCCGTTCGAGGTATGAAAGCTACTTGTAAACAAATATCACTCACTATTTTAAATAAAAAGAGGACATGTTAGTTCTATAAATTGAGTGCAAACGAATTTTTTTGTTTTCCAATATAACTGCTGTCATTTTTACAATACATCTTTGCCTTAAATTAAAATATAACAGGATTACTGCAGTGTGCGGCTAAATGTATATAGATTTACATGATGAAGAGCAAATATGGTCAGTTTAAGTTTTAAAAATTAATTTAAAAACATATTTATTTATAATAGTGGATTGGGAAACAATTATTACATTTGGTTAATGAGGTCAGATAATTTTGTTATGTGAAACGAGCCATCCTGACTCCCGAATGACAAATGTAAAACAATTCAATTCAAATAATAATGGTTATTAATAAAGGTTAGAAGTGATCTCCACTGTTTATTTATTTTTATTCGTGTTTGTTTTATTACAAAGCAAATAACAACAATAAAATGATACTGAACCTAAATTGTCGATCAAAATAAACAAAACGAAGAAAGTGCATCATTTTTTGTTATATATAAATGTTCCGGACCATATGAGTATTTGGACCATACGCGTATGGTCATGACCACATGGGTATATACTCATATGGTCCGACCGTACGCGTATGGTTGGGGTAATTAACAAGTTTACAGGTAACCCGTAACTCTTCATAAGGTATAAACCTTGTAGTTGTCACGTCATTAAAAAGACGATAGCAAAGGTCATTTCATTATATTATGCATGTTATAATAAAAAAAAAAGCAGTTTCATACATTTAATTTTACTCACTAGTCACTATAGTAAACACATTTTATACATATAGCCATTACCGACTTGTTGTTATCAGTGCATGGCAATATGTCGACATAGGTAGATATTTCCATAATTTCTTAATGACTGTTATGGAATTTCCCGAGAACTCGGTATCACTGAATGCAGCTGATAAGAAGGCTAGCTTTTCGCTTGAATGTAAATGGTGTAACTACAAAGGATCGTGCATAATCAAGACGTGCAAATGCAGAAAAAGTTATGGTACCGTGTGGAAGTAAATGTCATTCTAAGCGTAAATTAGAATACAATTCGCGATGAAAACTAACCATTACTAACGCGTACGGTCGGACTATATGAATATACGCATATGGTCATGACCAGACGCGTATGGTCCAAATACTTATATGGTCCGGAACATAAACATGTATCTATCATCTTTGTTATTCCGCCTCATAGTTTTAGTAAAATGAATATATAAGTGGAC
>CM034361.1:72259648-72314823 GCA_019925275.1 Mytilus edulis | reverse complement strand
AATCAAAAAGTTTCAATTTATACTGAAGTTTGTGAAAAATTTGCTTTGAACTATACGCAAAATTCTTTTAAAAACTCGAGAGTGACAATTTGTGAATACATTAAAGTGCAATTTAGGTCAGTAGCGAGTGTGAACTCCACGCTTCCGGAAAAGTTCATCCACAGGTCGTCTCATGCTGCGAACTAAGCGTCGTAATGTTCTAACAGGAATTATTTGCCATTCTTTAATCAAGGGTGCTCGTCATTTCTTTTAACTCTTACTAGCTGGAACCCTGTTGCTAATTTTCTACCAATATCATCCCAGACATGCTCAATGGGATTCATGTCCTATGACAAGGGTGGCCAAGGAATAGAGTCAGTTACCTCCTGACGTAAATAAGCTGAAACAATGCGTGCTCTCCGTGGTTTAGCATTATCATCATTGAATATTGGTCTAGTTGCAAGATTTTGATAGCCAAATTGGGCCACAAAGATATCCCGGATGATATTATCGCGATATTGTTGACTCGTCATGTCCTATCCTGAACATACAGGTCAATTTTTCAGTCGAATAAAATGTTTGGCTAAATTGACAAACCCCTACCACCAAAAGCTGTAATTCCATGAATGTGCCCTTTCCTGTATGCTGTATTTTGAGCACGCCATACGCGCATGCGCTTATCAATATGATGTTAGAGAAATCTTCTCTCGTCAGACCAATGGACTTGACGCCACTATCTGAAAGTCCTATTGCGGTGACCAAGTGACCACTTATGTCGAGCTTGACGATGCCTACGAGTCAACAGTGGTCTTTTGACTGGTTTACGTGCACGTAAATTGGTACAATTTAGTCTGCGGTTAACAGTCACATTTCATTGCATGAAACTTGCAAGGAAAAAACTTGTATGTAGCTATATAAAACCTGTTTTTTAGGAACCTAGGAAAATATTTGTATACCTGAATTCTTACCTGTCGATTAAAAATAGGTTTACGTAATATATTGAAACAAAGCATTGTCAAATTTAGATTTAAAGCAAAAATATTTAGGTGTTGCTTAACTTTTGGCGAGGTGTATAGTTGTTGATTTCTGTGTTATTTTGTCTTTTGTGGAGAGTTGTCTCATTTGCAATCATACCACATCTTAATTTTATATTAACCCTGCCATATTCTTTATTAGGCACAACATAGGCATGATTAGAGACATAAAAAAATGAATAATAATGCCCTCTCTTCCCTACCCCATCATTCATCTATAAAATAATCGGACCATTAGGAAATAACACAATAGTGTTGAAAGTGACGCTAAACACCAATCAGTCAAAATCCCTTCCCTAGAATATCAATTAATCATCCCTTAACTGTCCGTGTAGTTCTTATATTTATCCAGCTTATCGTCCTACAGGGATGTCCAACTACGCACGTTTATAACACAGCTAACATTCTAATATATCTGCATTCATAAATTAATTAATGTCATTTAGACTAAACGACGCCATGTTTGTTATATGCCTCTGCCTTCTAAACAACCTATCAGAAGAGAAGAGGTGAAAGAGAGCCAGAAGATCTTCCCAATGAAAAAAAAACAGAAATGGATCCGGACTTTTCCTAGCTCACTACTGAAGAACAAACAAACGCGCCCTATTAATATGTTTTATTTTAAAAAAAAAATGGCATTGTTAAATATAATTATATACATATAAATATATCATCATTAAAATGATATTGTATTTTTATAATACGTACTTTATTACATAATCTTGGACTAATGACTCCTTCAGAATAATGAATTTCGTCAGATTATCATGCACTTAATTTATTTCCTTAACTGTTCAAACTCTTAAATGGCGCACATGATGGTACTAATTCATTTATTATGACTGTGATAAGTTGCATTCCGAAATTGACATATTTGACCTAGATACGACAACCGTTCATGCTGGCTGTTCAAACTCCTGAGCTTCCCTCTGAAACATCACAGTGCCAGCCGTTTGCTTCTTTACAAAAAAAAGAAGGGGGGGCAGTGATATTGTTGGATTTTTTCAAAACTACCTCTACCCTTGTTTATTGGGAAAATATGCGTCATTTTTATCAAATTGGGAAATTTATAATGAATCATGAATTTGACTGGAACTTCAATTTACAAACACCCTTTCAAGAGGTAAACCCTCGTTTGAAATAAGACCCCTTATTGCCAGTGATAATACTAAATAGACCCTGAAATCTGCACATATAGTCAATTTAGGCATAAAAAATGTTTAAATTAGTGTTTTTCAGTTTGTATTCATCATGTTCATGCACAATTTCTACTGAGACTGCACTGTTGAAAAAAAGTTTGGTTTTTTTGGGGAATAATTTTAAGCCAATTTTTTTTCAAATTGTGATTCTTCTCTAGGGGGAAAAGCCTTATTCTCCGGTATTTTAATGCAAACTGTGCACCACTTATTGCTGACCTGTTTTTGAATTGCTATGAGTTACAATTTATGACAAAAATCAGTAAAGACCCATCGAAACAACATCTGATAAACAAATTTAATAATACTTTTAGATATTTGGATGATATTTTGTCTCTCAATAATGACTACTTCAGTATGTATACTAAAGAAATGTATCCGGTTGAACTTACTTTAAATAAAGCTAATACTAACAATGACCACTGCCCTTTCCTCGATCTTGATATCTATATCACCAACGGAAAGCTTAAAATTTATGATAAAAGAGACGATTTTTCATTTCCTATTGTTAATTATCCATTTTTAGATGGTGACGTTCCCTTGTCACCAACTTACGGTGTTTATATATCTCAACTTGTACGATTCGCACGTGTATGTAACAATGTTTTAGATTTTAACGAGAAAAATTTATGTATTACTGAAAAATTATTACACCAGGGTTTTCGATATCACAAACTGGTCAAAACATTTACTAAATCTTATCATCGGTATAGGGACACCATTCGTAAATATAGCTCAACATGCAGACTTCTTATACGTTCAGGTATTTCACATCCAATTTTTATGGAAATATTCTTTATAAAGCACAAAAATGTCAGTATTCACCTCATAAACTAACAAAACCTTTAAATAGACTTATTAAGAAGGGATATAGTTACGATACTGTTGTCAGGTCATTAAAGATTGCATATTTTGGCATTAATATTGATTCACTTATAGGGTCTTTGCATCGGAACTAAACACATTTATTCAAAAACCAGTTGTTGGCATGACACGGGTTATGTTCTTCTCATATATGTTATGAAGGTATGATACTAAACCCCTAACGGGAAGGATTGTGCCTGATAATCATATGATGAAATCATAATCTTTCAATCAGTTTAATTGAAGTCTGGAGCTGGCATGTCAGTTAACTGCTAGTAGTCTGTTGTTATTTATGTATTATTGTCATTTTGTTTATTTTCTTTGGCTTCATCTTCTGACATCAGACTCGGACTTCTCTTGAACTGAATTTTAAATGTGCGTATTGTTATGCGTTTACTTATCTACATTGGATAGAGCTATAGGGGGAGGGTTGAGATCTCATAAACATGTTTTAACCCGCCGCATTTTTGCGCCTGTCCCAAGTCAGGAGCCTCTGTCCTTTGTTAGTCTTGTATTATGTTAATTTTAGTTTCTGGAGTACAATTTGGAAATTAGTATAGCGTTCATTATCACTGAACTAGTATATATTTGTTTAGGGGCCAGCTGAAGGACGCCTCCGGATGCGGGAATTTCTCGCTACATTGAAGACCTGTTGGTGACCTTCTGCTGTTTTTTTTTTATGGTCGGGTTGTTGTCTCTTTGACACATTCCCCATTTCCATTCTCAATTTTAATATCACTGGAGGGTCATGGAAGAGCCTATACAAACGCTTTTACACTTATACGTATATGACATAGACATTACCTTAATTGTCCTATTCAGAATCGTAATAATTGATGCAAGCTAAACTATATTGTAGTTTTAACATGGTTATTTTAGCCCTCACTTTCGTGTTATTTCACCCATCTCTATCGCTCGGGCAAAAATAATCACGAATATAATGCCTACCCATGTTAAAATTACACTAAAGTATACATTTGTAGCTTGCATCAATTATATAATTTTTCAAATAGATTTTGAACACATTTAGATATTGACACGATAAATACAAATATAATAGTCCTTCCTCTCTCAGAAAAAAAACCCTTTATATTTAAGGCATCTTATTGACCCTTGTAATATACCGTCTCTGGGGTTAGTAAGGCACTATGAAGTATAGAAAAAAAAGACAAAGGAAACGCAAGCGGTGTTGAACTTATTTTCATTTCTTTATTTTGTAAACAGGAATACCAGTTTATGGAATATTGACATGCAGGGACAAACACCCACCAAACATCGTTCAAGACAGAATAGAATCATTTTGCCATCTCCTGGCGTTACCGCAATGTCGGTTTGCTCATATCATAAATTACTGTGACGACATCGATAGGGAAGGGGTATATTACAAACATACGACTATCCCATCACTTGATGTACCAGTATTACAGTTCATGCAACAGGTACACTCGACATGTTAATCAGTTTACTGCTTAATTAAGACTGCTAGACACATGTCTATGATGTCGTGGCGTAAACTATTTTCAAATTGTGAACAATAATTTAGTTTTTTATTGAGCTAGATGGTGTATATTATTTTTTTTTCAAAATGTTTATTCAAAAAACCAAATTGAATTTTTTTTTAAATCTTATTAGAAACTTTGTTCATGTTGTAAATAATAGTCATATGTTTTCTGTGATATTTGCAGAATTCTACACACGAATTTTCACTTTTGATTTGGTAAATCTTTTTTTTATATTGTTGTTTGTAATGGTCTGATGTTTTCTCACGATCAAGAGTTGTTCGAAGCATTGTACATGTGAGAGGTTTAAGGTCGATGTTTTTCATACTAAGAAGTCTTCATATATCAAGTGAAAATTATCATCATCGTTATATTATTATCATTATTTCATGTACATGTTTATATGCATGTATAGCAATATGATTGCCAACGTAAACCCGTCAATGAACGACCAAATGACATAGAAGGTTGGTTTAGTCTAAAATATTGAAAAATATCACATGTCATACTCCAATAGGCACACAAAAGGCAAATGTTTAACGTTTTAAAAGAGGAGCCTATGCGCTGATTTGTGTATTAATACGTGCTTGTTATCGCTAATTTAAATAAACAAAAATGTAAATATTTTTTTTTTAAATTTCAGGTTTTGCAACCACGTCCAAATGATCCAACAGAGAAACAAGTCATCAAAATGAGCATGGTTTCACTTTTGGCATTCATATTGGCTGTATTGGCATTTATGTGTGTACTTTTAAATTCGAATCTCTAATCGGGATTGTTTTTGAAATTGAAACTCATAACCATGATAACAACCTTTTGTTAACCTTTTAGCTCACTATTTCGTTTAAATGTGACATAGAACTTTAAACGTATGTGTGTGTTTGTGTGTGTTATTATTCAATTGTAGTTGATACGGAATTAAAATTGATAACAGTCATTTCAGTAAGCTCACCTCGATGATCAGGTGATAGGTTTTTGATTCGTATTTGTTAAAGTTGGCTTTTCTTATAATGCTAAGATGTAGTATATTAACAATCGTCATCAATCACAAAAAAAACCAATACCATAACAGTCACAAGTCTTAGACTAGCGACCAAGTGTAATCAGGCCTGCGACTAATTCTAGCGACTACTAAAGAACACAATGATAATCAACTTGTCAAAGAACAATAAATAGGTATATGAGGAAACCACAAAATTACATAATAAAACAACGTTCTGTTAAAAAGAAAATCTAGCTACCGCTGCGGTATATTTTGTTTATTAACCTTTAAATGACCAGAGATGTCCATCATATTTAGTCAGTTTGGACACCACAACTCCAATGTCGTCTGTAGACAAATGCACTGACTAGTTTGGTTGCTAAATGTCTGCATCAATATCAATCAGTAAACAAATAAAGTGCCAACAAAATCGTAAAGAGTCAAAACTTACAAAAGAAAAACAAAGGATATGCGGTATCCATTCATGACACCAAATCAGTAAATACAAAGCGAAAAACACATGAAAAGCAAAGGAAAATTATTTGTTTACGAACTATTTTTATTCCCCTACATTCGATAACATACTATTTGTTATCATATAAATAGATGTATTTATATAAAGGAAATTGTGCCCCTCCCCGGATTTTACTCTATGGTGAAAGGGACTACGTTGGAAATAAAGTAAACCATAATTTGACGTCTCCTTTACGTTTGTGTTTTTCAAACTATAAACCGAGATCGTCAACAGAAATCAATAATTATTGCAAAACAAAATATAAAAAACGGGATGTATATCCAGGCTATATAATAACAATAGTACTTTGAGGATAAGAAATGAGAATAAAAAGTAAACGAATTGAATTTGAAAAAAAAGTTTTTGTTTAGATTTGCTCGCACTATCATTTTCCATATTCAGTGAACCGTACACAATTTGAAAATTACATAGTTCAATGAACATGGGTACATGTACCTAGTTTCACGCTGTTCTGAGTTCAACGTCGTCTTGACTAGATTCAACAATAACGTCAATCTATGCAACCTAATCCTTTATTCTCTAGAAAAAAGAACTTTTAATGTCTATTTCCTATACTCAAAAAGAACACATAAAGAGAAACAAGCTGTACGAGTAAATTTCATGCCGACATACATTGTGTACGATACTTTCAAATTGAAATTATACGTGCACTATTTTGTACGGCATGCATCCTTAAAAATAAATGTACGGTGCATGGCAGAATGCGGCCATGGAAGAAAAAACAAATATGTTGTTCCCTCAAGATTCTATATCGTTCCCTCACGATGCTATGTCGTTGCCACAAGATAGTTATCTCGTTCCCTCAATAATAATAATATGAACCTTGTTTTAGGATTATCTTCTAAACTGACAAGTTCTTTTTCTTTGCTGCAAATCCTCATCTTCAAGCTTCTCGAGCTCGATCTTGCTTGTGCAATGTAAACGCCAACTGATTTTTTTAAGATCGATTCAAATAAAGATCGATTCTTATCGATCTTGCTTGTGCAATGTAAACGCTAACTGGTCTTATTAAGACTTTTTTTTCTATTCAAATAAAGATCGATTAAATTGTGTTGCCAGTGTAAACGGGGTCGTATATATACATGTTTTAGAAAGGGTAACTTTTGCTTTAAGGAGTTAACCTCAAGGAATTAACTTCCAAAGAAAAAAGTTGACCGCCAATCAAAATCGGCTAGCATTTCCGGTTTTATCTAAAATTATCGAATTTACGACTTGTGTTTTAATTCGCTTGGTCGAGGTTAACTATCATTTTCGAAACAATTCACCTTATCGACCCCTCAAATATACAACATGGCTCTGAACACAAAATCGCTGATCGAGGAAAGTAAGAAAGCAATGGAACAATCCGATAATGATTCAAATATGAATAAAATCGTAATGATCCTTGAAAAAATAGATGTGCGGCAACAGAAATTAGAGGATAAGCTCTCCAAGATAGATGAAATGAGTCACTCGCTTAGTCAAATGTGCAACAAAATCACCGAAATTGAAACATCGATATCAGATTTAGTCAAAAGAAATTCACTTATTGAAAAAAGTGTGGAAGACATAGGAGGGTTGCTTGACACTGTCGTTGAAAGGTGTACAAGCAATAAAAAAGAAATTGAGAATATGAAGAGAAGAAACACAGAAATTGAAAGGCAAATAGAAAATGACAATCTGAAAGAAAATTTTAAACAAATAGAACACAGCCTTCTTGACTTAAGGTGCAGATCAATGAAAAACAATCTAATTTTCTCAGGGCTAGGTTTTCAACAAAATGAAAACTGTGAAGAAAAGCTTCGACGCTTTATGCACAACGAACTCGGAATAGAATTCCATGTAGAACTTGGAAATGTCCATAGATTTGGAAAGCCAGGACTTAATGGCGCAAAGCCTATTGTGGCAAGGTTTTTATACAGAAAAGAACTAGAAGCGGTGCTTAGAAACACAAACAAATTAAAAGGAAAGAGCTTTGGAGTTAATGAACAATTCCCGGAAGAGATTGAAACTCGGCGGAAAAAATTGTACCCGGTTCTTACAAAAGCTAGACACGAAGGGAAACAAGTTAAATTAGTCCGAGACAAACTATTTATTAATGGAAAACAATATCAAAGTACAGAAGAAGAGCAGAATATAGCAACTGAATACAGAGAGACCTTATTGAAAAACAATCAAAAGCAAAGTGGTGCAAGTCCTCCAGTACCACCTAGACCGTTCAAACGAACGCGTACACAATCTTCCGATACAAACTATGAAGAAAACGAATATGTGTAGGACAACGCCGCTACAAGAGTTAAGGTTACTTCTGAACTTTCGAACTATGAACCTGGGGGGCTAAAATTGTCTTGTATTAATGTGTGTGGCTTAAAATCTAAATTGATTATTCCCGAATTCATTGAAACTATTCAAAAATACGATATTCTGGTATGTATTGAATCAAAAATTGATGAATTTGATATGCTATCTTTACCCGATGGGTATCTTTCATTTTCAAAATGTAGAAAAAATTTCAAGAAAAAATCTGGGGGCATCTCGATCATTTACAGTAAATCAATAGAAAGAAATATCAAATTCATCAAAACCGACTGTGAATTTGTTCAATGGATGCAACTAAAAAATATTTCAAACGAATCAAACATGTCTATCGGATGTGTTTATATACCACCAGAAAATAGCAAATATGCATCAAAAGATGCTTTTGAGGAAATAGAAAGGGAGATGGTAACACTTAGGGATGATGAACAGTTGTGTTCATTGATTGGTGACTTTAATGCCAGAACTGGAACCCTTTTGGACTTTGTCATTCCAGATGAAAATTTGGTAGAGGTTTTAGACGAAAATTTAAATGATGAAATAACCGATTTTTTATATGATTACCAAAATTTAATTTCATTAAAGATTCCACTAAAAAGATGTTCAGAAGATAAAATGCGTCCAAACACTCAGGGTTATAAACTAGTAGAGTTTTGTAAGAGAAATAATTTGTATATTACAGGGGGTAGGACAGGTTCGGATAAGGGTATAGGTAAGGCTACTACGAAAGACAACAGTTTAATTGACTATTTTATTGTCTCGTCAAATCTTTTTAAATATATTGAAGAGTATGAGATTATTCCTTTTGATGCATTATTCTCAGATGTTCATAAGCGCATTCATGTCAAACTCACAACAGAAGTCACTACTATAGAAAAAGAAAAAAGTTCACATAAAAGGAAGACAATAAAATGGATTGAAAAGGATAAACACAAGTTCATCGAAAATATAAGAAAGAACGAGGAAAAAGTTCTTGATTTGTGTAATGAAATAGAATCCTCAAAAAAAGATAATCATGATATAAACAGAGTTATAACTAGTTTAACAAATTTTTACTCGCAGGCAGCTAAGGATTCTTTTGGAACCTTTGCTAATAAAAATCCGATTAAAAAAAATCATGGGGCCAAAAATAGGAATAAACCATGGTTTAATAAATCATGTAAGCTGAAAAGAAAACAATTTCACTCGGCTAAATATAAATATAACAAACAGAAAAGTATAAATAATAAGAATTCACTGAAAAGAGCAAGTAAGGAATACAAAAAAGAAATAAACAAATGTTTTCAAAACTATCAGTTGAAGACAGAAAAAAGAGCTTCGTAATATATCAACAAATAACCCAAAAGAATTTTGGAAAGTTTTAAATAAATTCTCTCCGAAACAAAAAAATGAAAGTCCAATTTCACTAGAAGTAATGTATGCACATTTTAAGAAGCTTAACGAAAGTGTGGCAAATGAGGAGGAAAAGTTTAAATTACCTAACCTAGAGTTAAATGAGTTCGACGAAATTTTAAATGGGCCTATTACCGAGGAAGAAATTATTAAAGTCATTAAAAAATTAAAAAATAACAAAGCCGCTGGATATGATGGAATAAGAAACGAGTTTATTAAAAATTCCATGTCTGTATGTTTACCTCTTTATGTAAAACTGTTCAATTTTGTATTCGACACAGGGATTATACCCGAAATCTGGTCAATGGGAATAATTAATTCCATTTATAAGAATAAGGGAGCTCTTAACGATCCAGACTCGTATCGAGGTATTACACTGGTATCATGTTTAGGTAAAGTATTTACAGCTATACTAAATAACAGACTAGACAAGTTTGCCCAAGAAGTAGAATTACTCTCAAAATGCCAAGCGGGATTTAGGAAAGGGTACTCCACACTTGATAATATATTTAGTTTATACTGTTTGACTCAACTTTATTTACTCTCTGGAAAACGTTTATTCTGCACATTTGTAGATTTCAAGAAAGCCTTTGATACTGTATGGAGGGTAGGACTGTGGCAAAAGCTTATTTCTAGTAATATAACCGGCAAAATATTTAAGTCTATTTATAACCTCTATTCTAATGTCAAATCATGTGTAAGACATAACTCGAGTTGTTCAAATTTCTTTCCGTGCGAAGTTGGAGTTAGGCAAGGTGAAAACTTATCACCCTTTCTTTTTTCTATTTTCCTTAATGATCTTGAAAGCTATTTTATTCAGCATGATATAACAGGTTTAGAAAAGGTAAATGAATACTGTCTAAATGAACTAGGCATTTATATTCGAATTTTCTTGTTATTATATGCTGATGATACAATATTATTGGCAGAATCAGCTAACGATTTACAAATAATGTTAAACAAGTTTGATGAATACTGTACTGACTGGAAACTAAATGTAAACATTGATAAGACAAAAGTAATGGTGTTTGAGAAGGCGAAGCGTAAAAGAAATATGAGATTCAGGCTAAGGGGCGAGGAGTTACAGCTCACCGACAGTTATAATTACCTGGGATTATTAATAAGATACAATTGTAATTTTAATTTATCAAAGAAAAAACTTGTTGAACAATCACAAAAAGCACTGTATGCATTATACTATAAGTTAAGAAATGTAAACATCCCTTCAGATCTGCAGTTTCGACTATTTGATTGTATGGTCGCTCCAATTTTGCTTTATGGGTCGGAAATCTGGGGTCACGAAAATGTTGACATGATTGAAAAGGTGCACTTGAGTTTCCTAAAAAGAGTCCTGAATGTTAGACCAACAACACCAAACTATATGGTCTATGGGGAAACTGGCAGATTTCCATTAAAAATTAATATCAAAACTAAATTACTATGCTTTTGGTCAAGGCTAGTGCAAAGCAGTAGTAACAAATTATCTGGGATCTTGTATCAGTTAATGTATAACTTACATAACTCAGGCCAATACTCATTTAAATGGTTATCTTCCGTGAAACAAATTTTAGATGATACAGGATTTTCTTTTGTCTGGAATGCACAGGGTGATATCAAAAGTTCGGATATTAAAAAAGAAATAAAACAGAGATTGGTTGACCAATTCGGACAGAGCCTATCTGCTGATATGACAAACTCATCTAGAGGTGTGTTTTATGCTTCATACAAAACAATGTTTTGTTTAGAGCCATATTTACTCAATCTTAAAGTGGCAGATCGATACATCTACAGTAAATTTAGATGTTCAAACATCAAAATCCCTATAGAAGTTGGTCGGTGGAAAAATACACCAAGAGAAAATCGTATATGCTGTCACTGCGATTCAAATACCATTGGTGACGAATATCATTATTTTTTTGTATGTTCCAATAAACAAATTATGTCTTTAAGAGAAAGGTATATACCTACATATTACATAAAAAATCCTTCCCAATTGAAATGTATTGGTCTATTATCACACTGTAACGTGCCAGTGCTAACAAAAGTGTGCATGTTTCTAAGACATATTGAAAAAATATTTTCATAATTCATAGCATGTTACAATAATTTCTAATCACGTTGCAATTAAGAATTTTGCAAACAAATCAACCAAATATATTTCAGTTTTATGGTATGATATCAATTATTAATCTATTGTGTGACTTTCTTGTAAATGTATAAGTATGTATGTAATTTTTAATGTATAATTGTTATCCTCTTGTAGCACCATACGTGTGCCTAAGTTGTAATAAATTGTCTTGTCTTGTCTTGTCTTGTCTTGTTAATACATCATCAAAGAAGTAACTATCATTGTCTGCGCGCGAGTCACATTAATTAGACCATCTATGATGGTCGACCGTAAAGTATACTTTACGCCGTACATCTATAATGGTCGACCGATAATCCATCATTATCCCCGATAAATTGTGATTATCTATTAATGTGCTTCCCGCGTTCCATATACATGTACTCACAAATAATTTGACATTTACAAGATTATAAAATTCAAGACTATAGTTTTTAATTTGTTGGGGAGCTTCTTAACAATAAAAAAATATTTCAATAGAGAAAAAAAAAAGAAGATTTAAGTGGCTGTGAATTTTGTGCGAGAAATTAATATGAGCTCACTTATCTACCCAACGGGAAAACTCTACACGACATTTCTTTTACGAGCCTCATATTAAGTCAAACCACTTTTGTTAAATATATTAACTGAATATTTGCGCAAATTTATCTGGAGAATATAACGCTTATTTACTTTTTCCCGAGTAAAATCACAGATTATCTCTAACTATCCTAGCAGGTTCGTGTTTATCTCGGCTTAAACCTAGACGGTGAGATAATCCCTGTTTCATTTGAGATAAAGTAAAATAAATTTATTTAAGTGGTTAAAATGTGTCAAACACACCTCTCCCTACCAATCGCTAAATATGTTTCGTGCCCGTTGTACCTTACACCAAATTTAATTAGAATACGAACTGGTGTATAATTTAAAAAAAAAAGTTCCTATCTATATCTAATGTATTGAAAGAAAGAAACACTGAAAAACTAACTATGTACAGAATTATAACAAGGACAATATGTTTGTGTTGCTTTAGCATGTCACTACTGCTTTGCAAATAAAGAATTCAGTTCAGTTAAGATAATTCGCTCTATAACAATCATATTGACCTAAATGCAGTAAATAGATGTTCGTCTAGATTTGTTTCTTTCGTGTCAACTCTGCAAATCCATATCTTTTGGCATGATTCTGACACAAGGGCTATAGAACAGTGATGAATTGCACTATTATAGGATTCTAATATAGGTCCTTTGGTGGAAAAACAACTTTCTTTAGCTTTAAGGGGACTCGCGGGTCTAAATTTTTTTTTTTTATTCAATATAGGATAACTCTATATTTTTCTATAAATTAACTTTATCTTATATTACTTAATAGAAAAATGAAATAAAACAATGGGGTCACCGTTCATTTACGCTCACAATCTGCCTTCGAAAGAAGCATACATTTTTGTTTTAATGTCCTTTTTTTCTGTTGAACTAATAGGAGAAATAGCGGTAATAGTGAAATAAAAAAGAACTAAATTACAGAAATCACTTCAATTTTACATATATTTAGTTTATGTACAGCTTATTCGAAAACCACAATAACAAATATAGGTCACCAATGAGTTAAAAAAAATCATATCTAATGCCAACAAAAAGCATTTTTGTACCAAAGGGAGATAACTTGGAGCTTTTTCAATGATGTCTAAATTTTAAAAGTCACCTGGGGCCAACACGAATTGATTTTTTGGAATGAGTTTTGTACCATATGATAAAGTGCCAACTACTTAAAGAAGTAAATAAAATCTGTAATGAAAAATAAATGTTTATTTTTTTTCTAAAAATCTTGTACCCGCGAGCTTCCTTTAATGCACAAAAGCGGTCGATATCGTCACAAACTATAAACAAATATTTATTCACGAAATGTTGTAAAAGAGTTTGCTCTTGTTTTTTTTTTTTTCGGAATAACAAGTTGAAACTTTAACCATCCGCAATTCACCCCCCCCCCCCCCCCCCCCCCCCCCCCCACACACAACGTCCGACCCTTCCATCCCCTATATGGGCTTTTTTTCAATAAAATCCTACTTGGATGTGTACGGATTGATTGTTTAGTCTTAGATGCATCATTTTTTTTATTAGTTGTTAGTGGCTTTGAACTAGCTGTCAGATAACTGCGAGTACTCTGTTCATTTTGTCTTTTTGTGTTGGGATGTATAAGTACCCGGCCACGTCCACTTGTATTTTTTGTCAATCTGATGAGTTAAGCCTTTTTCAACTGATTTTTATAGTTCGTTCTTATATTGTACTGTCCAAGGTTAGGGGAAGGTTTGGGATCCCGCTAACATGTTTAACCCCGCCACATTATTTATGTATGTGCCTGTCCCAAGTCAGGAGCCTGTTATTCAGTGGTTGTCGTTTGTTTATGTGTAACATATTTGTTTTTCGTTCATTTTTTTACATAAATAAGGCCGTTAGTTTTCTCGTTTGAATTGTTTTACATTGTCTTATCGGGGCCTTTTATAGATAACTATGCGGTATGGGCTTTGCTCATTGTTGAAGGACGTACGGTGACCTATAGTTGTTAATGTTTGTGTCATTTTGGTCTTTTGTGGATAGTTGTCTCATTGGCAATCATACCACATCTTCTTTTTTTTTTATATATTTCTTAAAAAAAGTGTGTTTGATCTTTGCAAGTATTTTTTTGTGCCGTCAGTACATTGAATTAGATTTAACATTTGTAAGCAAAGACACAGTTTAGAGGGATTGATAAGATATTGATTCATGAATGGTCCAAAACAACCAAAATGGCATGTCCCTAGACCGCCTGTTCAACATTCATACTCTAAAATATCGTAAAAAAATGTAGAAATAAATATTTTTTTACTTAATATAAGTTCTTTAATAATTCAAAAGTATGTTTAGAGCCAACATATTTTAATAAACAGCTTTTGTCCCTTACGAAATAGTTTTTCTATGGTCGGGTTGTTGTCTCTTTGACACATTCCCCATTGCCATTCTCAATTTTATTTAACATAGGATTTTTAATTTCAGAATGTGTGTCCCTGACACAATGTCCACTACCAAACTGAGTCATTAAAATTTGCTAATAAACAGTTTTATAAAATCAATGTAATTTTTGTTTGCAAGTGATATAAACATTAGGGTCTTACAAAAGAAATGATGCTTTTTTATCGCTATTTTGTGCATTTTTCCTTTGATCCTTTTTTGTGATAATTTTCATATCATGCTTCACGCTTGAGATGGAAAAATTATCACTAGAAACTAAGCAAGCACGTGGCGTTGCTAACGAAATTGACATGAAATTGACACGTCGTCATAGGTAAAATAGCGATAAACAGATTATCATTGGTCATCTCAACTCGATTGTTTTTCTCACTTTCGCTGTACCAGCTCAAGCGAGAAAATCAATCTCGTTGAGATAACCAACGATAATCTATAAATAACGGCAATTAAATTGTTGGTAAGAAAAATTGAGCAAATGGACCAGAGTGATACCGTATTTTTGTAAATGTCCACTACGACACGGGTCAAATCTCCTTCAGTATCTGGTTTTAAAAATATGAAAAAATATCAGTGTACAGCTTAATACAATCTTTGATATATACTATAATTTCCAAGAAGAGAACTTCCCATACATGTACTTTAAGTTTTATTTTATTTTTAAAATAAAGTATATATGAATTCATGTGAGTGTTGTATGATGCCATTAAATAGTTTTGTTTAAAAAAACAAACCATCACAAACTACTGACTTAAACATGTTAAAAAGTCACTTTAGCATGTTTAATGACGGTTTGTGGCACCGTTAAAGTCCACAATTCCTCTAAAGTCCACAACACCGCTAAAGTCCACAACAAATCTCCGCTAAAGTCCACAACGCCGCTAAAGTTCACAAACTTTCCGCTAAAGTCCACAAAATGACCTCCGCTAAAGTCCACAAGAAAACGCCGTTAAAGTCCAAAATAACAAGTTCCGCTAAAGTCTACAAAAAAGCACCGTTAAAGTCCACACATTTTTTTTATTAATAAAAACAAAAGTTTTTTTTATCTAGTAAGAATAATACAAAGCATGGGACTTTCTATTCAGTTGTTATTTGTTTATCAGTTTGATAAAGGAAAAAGTACAGTATATATCTGTAGATAATTTTGTTCCATTAATTTTGATCTTTGTATTATGATGATGATGGACATTTATCATGATGATGGACAATTTGAATATCATTTCTTAAAAAGTTCGTAAATTCGTTAGTTATATTATTTATAAAACTTAATTGCATTATAACTGCTGTTTTTTTATGTCACCCTGACGGAGGTCGGGTGACATAGTGTTATTGTTCCATTCTTTTTTTTTATTCATAATCTTTCTTATTATTCCACACTTTTTTGTCCAGACTATTTCTCGGAATTGAATGGACCAATGGTGATGGAACTTTGCAATAATGTTAACCCCCATCTGCAGATGTGCAATCGGAGGTTGGCATTTCCAAGATGGCTGACGTTATCATGGAAACAGAAATAATGTGAAAAATCGGAAAGTCTTCCAAAATGAAAAAACTTTATGGAAATGTTACTTGGCTTGCGAAGACTTGCCATTCATCTTTGGAATTTTCAAAATGGCGACCGTTGCCATGGAAACAGTACAAACATCAAAATTATCAAATTTCTTTAAATTTTCTGAAAATTTGCAAAATGATGTATTGTGAAGTAAATTATGTTAATTCAATGTTAAAAAAAAATCAAAATGGCTGCCACTTAGTGGCAATTCGCGGACCAGGGTGACTTCCGCTATTGCTCGCAATGGCAATTCTACATTTGTAGCTGAAACTCTACCCAACCCCTTTCCCCATAACACACACACACCCAAAGACCTATTAATCTGACACCCCATTGGTCCGACATTGAAGTAGTCCGACACCCCCTTTGGCCCGATACCCCAATCGTTCGACACTGAATAATTGAACATTTTATTTGATAAGTAGTCTTTATTTCAAGAGGATAATCCAATTGGTTAAAACTTATCCTCCTGAGAGTTATCTGAATAATGATTTATTTATAAAGTACTTGCAATATTATAATTTTGCTTAATGTCTAGTGGCAAATATTACATTCATGTTTAGGACGAAAAGAAATCAACAAAAAATACTACAGTTAGATGCCATACAGGATGAGAAAAGGTCAATGAGACTTGGACTGCCAGTGGACAATTAAACTATATTGAATAGGGACAGACATTTGCCTTGCAACAGGCACAGACAAAGGCCACCAATGGTCCCTCAAAAAGTTGTTGTAATGGTTCTCGTCCTACAGACGAGTGCATGGGTCTCTCTCTACCCGAGGCATCAGATATAACGTCACCACTCTGACATGTGTTGAAAATTATACACCACGCATAACAAATTATTTATTCACGAAATGATGTAAAAAAACATTAAATTTGTTCATGTTTTGAGGCCTGATCAAATAGTTGAAACTTTACCCCACCCCTTTCCCCACAACTAACACATACCCAAAGCCCTATTAATCCGACACCCCATTGGTCCGACATTGAATTAGTCCGACACCCCCTTTGGCCCGATACCCCAATCGTTCGACACTGAATAATTGAACATTTTATTGGATAAGTAAATGTAGTCTTTATTTTAAGAGGATAGTCCAATTGGTTAAAACTTACCCTCCTGAGAGTTATCTGAATAATGATTTATTCATCAAGTACATGCAATATTATAATTTTGCTTAAAGTCCAGTGGCAAATATTACATTCATTTTCAGGACGAGAAGAAATCAACAAAAAATACTATAGTTAGGTCCTGTATTAGATTCCATACAGGATGAGAAAAGGTCAATGAAACTTGGACTGCCAGTGGACAATTAAACTATATTGAATAGGGACAGACATTTGCCTTGCAACAGGCTCAGACAAAGGCCACCAATAACCCCTCAAAACGTTGTTGTAATGGTTCTCAACCTGCAGAAGAGTACATGGGCCTCTCTCTACCCGAGGCATCGGATAAAACGTCACCACTCTGACATTAGTTGAAAATTATACACCACGCATAATCAAACAGACGTCCAACTTTGGCAAGGGCAAGGGTTTACTTCCAGTCGGAAGAAGACCACAGTGACAATAGTTCTAATCCCATTTGATTTTTTAACCATGTCCATCGAATGACTAGGTAGAGATAATACATTTTACCAAGGTTGGTTGGTACATAGCTATAGTATTAGTGAAAATAGTGGGATTTACCCAAATAAAATATAGAATGCTTGAGACGCAGATTAGCGAACATTTTGTCAAACAAATATGTGCCTGTCCCAAGTCAGGAGCCTGTAATTCAATGGTTGTAGTTTGTTTATGTGTTACGTATTTGTTTTTCGTTCATTTTTAAATTTAAATAAGGCCGTTTTTTTTCGCGTTTGAATTGTTTTACATTGTCATTTCGGAGCCTTTTATAGCTGACTATGCGGTATGGGCTTGGCTCATTGTTGGAGGCCGTACGGTGACCTATAGTTGTTAATGTCTGTGTCATTTTGGTCTCTTGTGGACAGTTGTCTCATTGGCAATCATACCATCTTCTTCTTATAAATATACTTTGTGAAGTTTTGTCGAATAACTAATATGAAGATATGCAGCTTAGTATCCCTCCCACGGCACATATTCAATTAAAAAAAAAGAAAGTTAAGGCTCCAATTAGGCTTTACTGCTTAAACGAATGTATATGAAATGATTGGAATATCCGTTGCACAGATTATAGCGGATATGTTCCTTGTGTCGTTACTACAATCCCGTTCACTTTTCACGAATGAGACCTACCAAATAAGCCTTATTACCCATTCGTGTTGATTAGTCTTTTTTTGTTTTTGTTGTGTCTTGTTTACTATTGTTTGTTTGTCTTTTTCTTTTTAAGCAATAGCGTTGACAGTTTAATTTTGATTAATAAGTTTGAATGTCCCTCTGGTATCTTTCGTCACTCCTTTATTCTTATAAGGAGAGACTGGACTGCTGATGACATTATTTTTTTAAGTGAATGTGTTCCCATAAAAAAAAAAACACTTCTATATAAGGTAACTAAAAATTGCAAGGTTCTCTATTTCTTTATATGCATATGCTGAAGGTATTCTTTATTAGTAATCTCGAGTTAGTAATACCAGATAGGCATGGCATTATCTGTTTTTATGATATACTCATAAGAAAGAGTAGTTCAAAAACCACTTCAACAACGATTCTTTTAATGAGTGTTTATAATAGGGGGAGGTGGTCGTTCATTTCTGTATTCTTCAATTTTAGGCCATTTGTTCTGTTCTTTATACTTGATGCCCATTGTTCTCCCATCTTTATATCCTAGCCCCTCAATATTCTCTATTCTTTATACGTGTTATATGTTTGCCCCTTTTTCTTTTTTCTGTAAATCTCCATCCACATCCTCATGAAGTAGATTTTTTAAATGTATTATGGCAGGTATCAACTTTTGTCGGACTATTTGGCGTGTAGGAACAGTGGTCGGACAAGTGGGGTATCGGAATATCGGGGTGACCCCCATCTCCTATATATATACAATGCACATAAATGTACACAAAAGTATACCTGTATCCGTCTGATAGATCAGAACATTTGAACTAATCAATTTAAACGTGTACATAACATTTAAACTATTCAGGTTTGTTGTGTGTCAAAAACTATGTCGTTCATTCATTGACTTTTTGCTGATATATACACATCAAGTCATGCATGCAATATTTGTGTATTCTTTATAATTTATATAGATAGAACCAGAGGAGTTCCAAATGGAGCAATTTAATTTTTAGGCTCGGTTTTAAAAACGAATATTAACGGTAAGTCATACATGCATAGGAAAGTAGTTTAAGACATACACATAAAACTTTGGAAAATCAAATGTTTGTATATACTTAAAAGCTCGCTAAAAAGAGTGTGAACATGTTTTTCAAAATAGATTCGGAACATATCAAAATTTAAATATGATACAGCCGATCATTGTCTCTCTTCGTTTACATGGTAACTGTAAACAAAGGCTTTAAACACATTTCATATTATACTTTAACATTTTTTGTCAAAATATTAAAAAACTAAAAGGACATATTCTCAACAATGAATGTTTTAATCGTGATACACTCCACTGCTTTTTAAACGGGGAAGTATTTCAATATCAAATAATTTTAAATATTTTTAGTATCGTCCTTAATCACTACAAATGTTACATCGCATATTGATCATGAATTAAATACTTAAGTAGACATATGTACAGTCATGTGTACGGAAGCGTAATAGCGACACACAAATATCTTAAAATATTTATTCCTATGTTTGCAAATCTTTGCAAAAAGAACGCAAACTTTGCGTTGTAGGGCAAACACTCATGTAATAACGCAAACATTTGTTTTATCTTATTTCTAATCTAAGATTCAAAAGAAGCTGCAGTTATTACCGAAGGAGGCTGCATATATTAAAATGTATCCCCCCTTTGAACTCATTGCAGAGTAAAGTGATTGAATATTTTGAACACATCATCGGCTTATAATGAGCAGGATAATAGATATAAGAAGATGTGGCATGAGTGCCAACGCATCAACTCTCCATTTAAGTCACAATTTCTAAAAGTAACCATTTTAGTTCAAAGTAATGTCTTCAACACAGAGTCTTGACTTACACCGAACAGCAAGCTATAACAAGCACCATACCCCAATAATGATATAAATGATCATACATGTATATTACAAAGAAAATTAAGTAAATTGAAGTTATATCGAATATAAATATACTTCCAAAGCAAGCTCTCATTTGAGGATTGTGTTAGGTTTGTTAGATCCTAGTATGTTACCCTTTTGCAATAGAATGAAGATTCAAATTGCAACCTTAGCATCGTAGCTTAATTTACTAGATTTCTTAAATCAAAATTATTAAAAAAAAAATCTCTCTTTCTTCATTTAAACATTTTAAAAGCATGAAGATCGTTTCGTCTATTTGATTTTCACAATTAAATGACACTATTTTGGCTCTTTCAATTGAAATATGCCTAAACCATTAATATCGTTTTGTTAAATTTTATACTTATCTGATGCACACACCATTCTCAAATTATGTATAATTGCACTTCAAGGTCTCCCTTAGTCATATTATGCATATTCATTATAATGATTTCGCCTTGTACTTTTGGTTCTTTTCTTAACTACTATTAAATCTCAACAGAAATTAATGACAGACGGACATATATATGTTGTAGAGTGTTTAGCATTAATATTTATGTTCTATCAGAATATTAATTAATTAGTAGTTTTATTATAGATTTATTAAGAGTTGATCAATTCTTCTATTCTGTTATATCTTCATAGTACTGCTCGATATAGGAAGATGTGGTATGAGTGCCAATGAGACAACTCTCCATCCAAAAAACAATTTATAAAAGTAAACCATTATAGGTCAAGGTACAGCCTTCAACACGGAGCCGTGGCTCACACCGAACAACAAGCTATAAAGGGCCCCAATATTACTAATGTGAAGCCATTCAAACGGGAAAACCAACGGTATAATCTATTATATAAAAAAAAACCAGTTTAAATAACAAAAACAAACGACAACTGTTGTACATCAGATTCCTGACTTATGACAGGTGCAAACATTTGCGGCGGGATTACACGTTTTAATGGAACCAAACCTTCTCCTTTTTTCTGAAACAATAAAATAACATCACAACATTAAAAAACACACGATAAAATATCAATTGGAAGGCTTAACTCAATAAAACAAAACGTAAACTAAAACAAGAACGAATGATCTGCGATACCTGAATGCAAATACATTTAATTAATAAAATTATTAGGGATAACCCATACTCTATTTTTCTGGTTCATTAGTCAGTCAGTCATGAGTCATATTATCTTGTCTTCAATTGGTCATACATGTAGTCATTGAGTTCATAGTTTTGACACTCTTTTTGATTAACCTTGAGAGAAAGCTTTGAATATAGCAGCCATATTTGAAATAGTTACATAGTAAATTGAGTTTCATTTTGTGAGCCAGACATCGACTATCATAACACAAACAAGTAGAATAAAAACCACGTGACCTGTTTTTGAAACATTATTGGTCTTTAATTTGATAATAAAACTTTTTTTTCCCCTTTTTTTACTTACCATTATTATCATTTGGTGTTGCTAATAATAGGGGTACAGTAGTTTGCGACACGAAGCAACTGATAAATTGTATGTCATAAACTGTTTGGCAGTCCAAATAGGATTATATATTTTTAACATAATTCATTGTATTTGGCTTTGTGTCAGCTTTAAGTAACTGCAAGTACTCTTAGATTGGTGTATCTACATTTCGGATTGTAGTATTGTTTTTTTTTAATATATTTTAAGTTAGTAGAGATTCACAACTGATTATTAAGTTTGTTCGTATGTTGTGTTGCTACACCACTGTTCATGGTTTAAAGGTAGGTTAGTCACTCGTTATATAGATAACAGAAGATGTGGTATTAGTGTCAATGAGACAACTCTCCAGCCAAGTAACAATTTATAAAAGTAAACCCTTATAGGTCAAAGTACGGACTTAAACGCGGTGCCTTGGCTAACACCGAGCAGCAAGCTTTAAAGGGTCCCAAAAATTACTAGTGTAAAACAATTACTGAACATCAGAGTATGCCTGTACAAGGCAAAAGTCCTTTAATCAACTGAAGACTAGGTTATTTGTGGCTTCTTGGTTCAGATTTGTTTATCATTCATCTTGCATGAATTATACGTTTAGTTTTCTTGACTGTATTATTTTGAAATATTAAGCTATATATTTTATTCTACTCTAAATGGATTTTTGTCTTCATACCATATACCCATATGTTATATTCAATTCACGTTGAATATCAAAGTCATCTGAATCACTATTACAATTTCCGAGCACATATTTCTACTTCTAGATGGCCCGCTCTAAAATAACACCTGAAAAAGATGTTTGGGAGAATTCCTTCGTAGAAAAGTACTACAATCGGGACCATGATATAGTTCCACATGAAGATCCAAAAGACGACCCTAAATATGACGAAAAGAATAAACTGATCAGGAGAGTCCAGGACATTGTCGGAACCCATAGTTCAGGAAAACCACCATTGAATATTGCTATCGTTGGATTACCCGGCGGAGGTAAATCGTCACTTTTAAACACCATATTCGCTAGTTTTAGTACAGAAAGATGGACAGAAATAGTCCCTTTTGGAAGTTTTGGCAGAGCACAGAGACAGCGTACAACAAGATTCACAAGGTTTGTATGTAATTTCCGCGGTACTGTGATAGTCTCTATTTGATATCCTCAAAATCAAGCATAAACATGTTCATGGATTACAGTTTAGCAGTAAACATGGTAAAAACAAAGAGAGTTCAATTAAAACATATTTAATTTAATTAAACACATATATAAATTATGCTATTAAGGAGTATTCGCGAAAAATAGTAGTCGTGGGACCAAATTTCCCTAACATGGCGGCTTTGGAAATTTCACAGTTATCTCTACAAAATCAAAAGAAAAATTAAAAGTTCAAACGCATCATGACAGACATTCTGTATCGTAGAGCCTCGTCGTCGGGCGTCAGGTATAATGCAAGGCGATTTGGTGCCACGCTATCTCAGTAGAACTTTGTTTGGCTAATATATATATATATAATATTTGCACAAACCATGTCATAGAAAACTTTGCCTTTTACATAGAATGAAATTCAAAACAGTGTGGCTGTGGCCATTGATTGACACATTAAATTCATCCATTGACTGGGACAATTTACGTGAACGTTTGTCTGTAACGACCACTGTTCACGACGTACCTACGATAGACATTTAAACTGTGGGGTCACCAAAGGTTTCTTAACGCCTTTAATTATAAAATAATTCGAAAAATTAATCAGGAATAACCTTTATGTTTTGATTTATATAATTGATATACATCAAAACATCGTTTTATTTCTGATTAATTTTTCGAATTACTTTATTAAGGTGTTGAGAACCTTTGGTGACCCCATAGTTTAAGTGTCTTTAAAAAGTACATAGTGAGCAGTGGTCGTTATATACAAACGTTCACCTAAATTGTCCCAGTCAATGGATGAATTTGATGTGTCAATCAATGGCCACAGCCACACTGTTTTGAATTTCATTCTAATTTGCTAAACATATTTGTTTGATTTATTTTGTTATAGCTACGCCAAAGATACTTACTACAAACGAAGAGAACCAGACGATTATCTTATGCCAACCTTTTTGGACATGACTGGATTTGAAGACGATGAATCCGAAAAAAGTGTGGCACTTCTCGAGTTGGTATGTACTGGAAGAATTAAGGAAAGTGAAGAATTAAGAAAAGCAAAAGACTACGCAAAAGAATATGGCCCTGCGGCATTATTGGAAAGGTACAATCGAGGAGTATGTCATCGCCCAGTTGATCGGATAATTGTGGTCTGTACGTCTAATCTTGATGTTCCTATACCAGAGAGCTTTTTAAATGCTGTTTGGAAAGCTTCAACAAAGCCAAAGCATAGAGGTAATTTTTGACTTGATATTATCATTAACCAATGCAAAACACATCATTTTCTTTTATTATTGTGTTGTCCAATCGCTCTGATAAGTTTTCAGGCTAAGTTGATACACTGACATTGATTTGGGCGACCAATTCGCATGGGATAATATCCTTTATTATTAACTTTGAATGATTTAAAGCCATTTTTTTAAACAGTAAGTCTCAGTTGGCATCGTTTATGTCAAAACAACTTATGGTTTTTCTTTACACACACCCACTCTACAATAATATATACTGTGTGTATGGTAATACTGTAGAAGTTTCAAATTGACGGTTGATACACTATGCGCATGAGCATCGAAGTTTTTCTTCTTTAGTTGGATTATTTTCACGTTTGATGGAAATACTCTCTGTTGTTTATTGAAGAGAGATTTGAGGTGCATGAATTATATTTACAAACAATAAACGTAGGTGTACATGTGTAGATTTAACGGTAAATATAATGAAAGCAACACGGCGGCAATAGCTTGTAATGCTAAAGTGTATCAGTACAGCAGTATCCATAATCCTTTAATCCATAAGATGTAAACTTATGGCTTGTTTTTGTTTTTGTTTTTTTTCATTTTCCGACTATAACGGAAAAATAGCTGAATAAGGAAATTAAAATAGCAACATTGCATTGATCGAAGAACGCAACATTCTACATTACAACAAAGAAATAATAGCAATGATTATCGTTATGAGAGAGAATCTATCAAATATCATCGGGATAACGGCTGTAGATCATTCAGCTTGTTTGAGCGAAATAAAATAAAGCGACAAAGAAAACCCACTTGAAAACATAGAATAGAGAGCCATTTTTTTTAAGAATTAGTTATAATCCAGGTCCATTTTTGTAAGTGTTTAAATCAAAGCTTGAATTCGCAGTATCACAGTATGTAGTTAATGGTTTTTAAATATTATTATGTCGGATTTCGAGACATTTAATCTATCTTTAAACACAAAGACAAACAACCCAAAACCACTATTTTACAGATTTTGCAAATTGTGAGTATTTTGTCTAAAAATATATAAGGGCGTTGGTAATTAAAACCAGATTTTCTATTAACAGTTAAAAGATGTACTTTCTCTAAAATACACATTTATAATTCAATTTATTGAACGATTCCCTTTGATGCAAACTTTCAAAAAAGCATGTGCAATTTGCATTTATTTATTTTTTACAAATTTTTCCTCAACAGCCCTATGTTGTGCAGAATAGCATTTTGGTTTATTGAAAATATGCTAAATTGTTGCAAAATATGTAGATAATATACACTGTTTGAAATTAGTTTTTAAAGTAGAATTTAAATACATTAAATATTTGAATCATATGAGTGAAATAACAGGGAACATAGCTTTCCTCTTTCAGAAAATGGACCTGCAATATCACATGTGTGGAGTATGGCCAAAATAAAGTAAAACACTACCATGCAATATAGAAAAAACACAAGTGCCGTTAAAAATGTCGACTGAATTTCTTTTTTATTTAACAGAGATACCGGTTTATGGAGTATTAACATGCAGGGACAAATACCCACCAGACGTCGTAAGAGACAGAATTGAATCATTTCGTCATCTCTTGGCATTACCGCAGTGTCGGTTTGCTCATATCATAAATTACTGTGATGACATCGATATTAAAGGATTACATTTTGATACAACAATCCCATCGCTGGATGTGCCAGTTTTACAGTTCATGAAACAGGTATACATTTAGTTGCTGTAACTCGTTTAAAAAAAGAAAGAAGATGTGGAACGATTGCCAATAAGACAACTCTCCACAAGAGACCAATTGACACAGAAAAAAAAACTATAGGTCACAGTACGGCCTTCAACAATGAATGGTTTCACCCTTTATAGCTTGATGTTCGGTGTGATCCAAGGCTATGTGTTAAAGACCGTACAGTTCTTTGACCTATAATGGTTTACTTTTTCTAATTGTAACTTGGGTGGAGTGTTGTCACATTGGCACTCATACCACATCTTTTTATACCTAGTATATAAAATCATATTATGTCCTTTGCTTAATTAAGACTCCTAGACACATGTATGAATATAAGCAAAATTACAAAGCATTCTTAGATGACCTCAAAGTGATGAATGTAAAACAATTGAAGCGAGATAATTTACACGCTGATTCATGTAAAGAAGAATTAGTGAAAAATGTGCCAGTTTTTTCTTACTTAATCTTAGTTTAATTTTAAAATGTATAAAAAGTAATGTGTGTTTTGTATTTCAGGTTTTGAACCCACGTCAAGATGATCCAATACCTGGTCTAAAAAAATTCAGTATAATGGACATATTGTCAATTTTCGCATTCATATTTGCTGTAATGGCATTTATATATGTCCTTTTAATTTCGAATCGCTAAACATGATCATTGTGTATACTGCTGATTGTGTAATTACAATTCATAACTATGATACCAAAGGTAACCTTTTAGCTCTCAGTCACCTAAATAAACATTTTGTTATATTTATGTGTGTGTTTACATTTTATTGTAGTTGATAAAGAATTTTCAAATTATTAACAATAAAATGAGCAAGTTTATACATTGATGTCCAGGTGTGCATTTGCTTTAATTTGAAGGAAAATAAGTTTGCGCTAAAACGATAAAATGATTTGGCGGAACAGACTCTGCCTTCCCGCCGAAGGTCTCCATGATTCAGCCAAGGTCTTTAAAAGTGATATTAAAAGAATCAAACAAATAAACAAACCTCACAAGTGGACATTTCATTTGTTTCTATTTAATACTCTCAAATCGGATGTTCTTGTTAATACCTATTGATACAATTTGCAATGTGTTTTTTGTTTGTTATTTAGATAGACTGAGATTAATACATGGCCTTTTCCATATCAGCCTGGGTATCATCCCGAGATCCCACTATCAGCCCGAGACGAGGGATGATACCCAGGCTGATATGCAAAAGGCCATCTATTAATCGCTTTATCATATACTTCCGACAATAGTTTAATGTAAGGCAAGTAAACAAATGCAATAACTAAAACAGTCAATAACTTTATAAAGAAGTTAAATTATGAATCAAATATACTATATTTGTCCAACACTTCGTCCTCAGTCAATAAACTTCTTTTAGGTCAATATATCCTTGTATCAACCTCATACAAAGGCTATATTTTGTAGGATCCTTTACTATAGATAATTTAGCTGATCTGTAAGAATAACATCTGCATGCCTTATATATATCATGTACTGTAGTTCGACGCTAGATTAAAACTGACGTGGAAAGGTAAAACTCGGCCACCGAAATCCTCATTTTTATGAAGCCCAGGTGGTCGTGTTGTCTGGCGGGACGGCTACAGTACAGGCGATTTGGTGTTACGATATCTCAGAAGCATAGGTTCGAATCCCGGCGAGGGAAGAACAAAACATTTGCTAAAGAAAATTTACAGATCTAACATTGTTGGGTTGATGTTTAGACGACTTATATATATATATATATTCTTCCCTCGCCGGGATTCGAACCTATGCTTCTGAGATATCGTAACACCATCTGTTGTAGGGTTGTCACTGACTCAGACGTACTTATATATATATATATATATATATACATAATATGTATATTCGAAATAACATAAAAAATGTGGTACACACTGTTAAATAACCCGCTGCGCGCGTTATTCAGTGTTCACCAAATTTTTTTGTTATTTCTTCATAGACAGGAACAAATATTACAGTCATTCCGTAAATGTTATTGATTTTGTATTTAAATTGTGCCATAGATCAAATTTATTCGTTCAGTGTATGTTCACATGTTTGTTTCTATGTCTTTTGAGAATATTAAGCCATTTAAATTGATAATATTTTATAGTGTGTCTTTCTGTGTTGTGATGTTAAACTATTGCTTACGATATATGTAAAGATCGGTACCTTTTAAAAAGTTTAAATCCGTTTCGTTTGTTGCATCTGTCCCAAGTCTGGAATCTGATGTTCAGTAGTTGTCGTTTGTTGATATGGTTCGTAAGTGTTTTTCGTTTCCCCTTTTTTTGTAGATTTGACCGTTGATTTTCTCGTTTGAATGGTTTTACACTTGTCATTTTTGGGACCCTTTATTGCTTACTGTTCAGTGTAAGTCAAAGCTCCGTGTTGATGACCGTGCTTGAAACTATAATTGTTTACTTTTACAAATTGTGACATGGATGGAGAGTTCTCTCATTGACATTCACACCACATCTTCTTATAACTATAAAGCTTTTGAGTGAAACTTTATAACAATCCTCAAATATATTTTCCAACTTATTTCGAAATGTATAAAATAGATACAAATCATAAAAACTAGAAGTCAGGAATAATCTTCAAAAGATCAAATATGAAAGTGGCAAAGTATTCACGGTTACTTATCCCAGGCATAGATTACCTTACTTGTTTGGCTTTATAAATAATTGATATGCACGTCACTGATGAGTCTTATGTAGACGAAACGCGCGTCTGGCGTACTAAATTATAATCCTGGTATCTTTGATAACTACAACATTGTATTTACTGTTACATGTATCAATTGCGAAACCTCGTTAAATTATATTGTATTGTTTTAAAACTGAGAGCAAGTATGACTTCAAGCTATTAATACATTATTTACATTGTGTAACCACGAAATGGTAGTAAATGATTTTCGATGCTAATTTGCAAGATACAATTATTGCCATTAATTTTATATGTCATTGGAGAAGAGAAATAACCGACTACGATGCCAGACGCCAGACGAAAGCAATCGCTCACATAAAGTCTATTGAACATTGAGGCCCAGTTCCATGCTAACTGTGCAGTTACCTCTAGGCCACTAGGTTTGAAGTCATTCGAAGAACGCAATATGTTTTTTCATATGCAATTTTTGCAGTTTTCACTGAAACTGCGACACAAATTCATTATAAAAAAGCCAAATACCCGTAAGATAAGCATCGTTTATACTGGGTCGATGCTATACTGTTTGTGGCATGGAACACACGGATTAAACCTGATACTGGCATACAAACAAACACCATTGAAGGTACATCATTTATTACGTAACCGGAAACTCAGCATCTTATATATATATATAACAGTACAAAGGGAGACAAGCAGTTCACATACATTGTTCCAACACATAACAGAGTTATCTCTCTTACTATACTGATATAAAACATACATAGCAAACACTACATCTCTTCCTTCTTTTTTTAGATTTGAAAACATCTTGTCATTTTTGTTTTACAAATAAAAATTGAACTACCCTATGTCAATTTTGTTTAAACATAAAAATTCAAATAAACAACATTGTCAATAATATGTCAACAACAACAAAAACATTTGTTATTAATACCTGTATAACATAAATCATGTAACTTGTAATTGTTCATAATGGTACACATATTATTTCAAAACAAAATCGTCAAACTTTGACGGTAACCTTTTCAATCTGACTGGTCTATCTTTCATACTAAAAGTTTCATCTTGACTAGAACTTAAATACTTATTTTCATCAAAATTGCTAGATTCATTTAAATTCTCAAAATCATCTTTGTGACTAGTAATAATTTCAGACTCTGTATTAACTACATTTTTGTTTGCATCAGATTGTGAGCAAGATAAATCATTATTTTCTCTCTCAATAAATTTCTTTAAATGTGTGACATTTCTCCTGTATTGAACACCTTGGTCAGATTCAACCAATACACTATTACCAATTTTCTCAACCACTTTAAAAGGGGATGGAACAAAAGGTGTAGACATTTTATTTCCACGGTCTTGCCTGACTTGAACTTGATCGTCGACACGAATATCACTCTCGCACGCACCACGACGCTTATCAGCATATAATTTTCCTTTTTCCTTTTGTTCGGCGTCTCGGTCGCGTACTTCAGAATCATTAATATTATAATCAATCAACTTAGGTAACTTTGTTCTGATTTTTCGACCAAAAAGTAATTCGGACGGACTTATTCCTGTTATAGAATGAGCAGTACTACGGTACATAATTAGAAATTTATTCAATTCTAATTTCCAGTCGCGACCTTCGGCTTGCGCAATTTTGACACGCTTCATTATCGAACGATTTTGACGCTCTACTTCGCCATTAGCCTGTGGCCATAACGGAGTTGTTCTATGATGGACTATACCATGTTCGGACATAAAGTTCTTAAAATGTTGACTAACAAACTGGGGTCCATTATCGGTGTGAATTGATAACGGCAATCCATGAGTCAAGCAAAATTTTGAAATCAACGACGAAATATTTTCCGACGAAATATTCTTAGTAACAGCGACTTCAAAATAGCGGCTATAATAATCAACTAATACAAACATATAATGATTGCTCGGCAACGGTCCTAACAGATCAGCAACTAAGTGTTGCCACGGCGCAGAGGGCAACTCGGTACGCTTTAACGGTTCGGGTTTACTAGGCTGACTAACCAATTGACACAAGGGGGGGAATCTACGTCATCACGCAGGGTGTCGGCGATTGAAATTGGACCACCATTTTGTCGCTTCAAGGTAAGAATTTGACTTATTATGCCAGTTATATGAGGGTTATGATTATACAAAATAGTCCACCAAAGACTATATAAAGTAGGAAAATAAATGAGCCATCGCTCAATATTATTGGTTATCTCAATTTTGCAAACACTTCGATACCAGTTTTAGGAATTAGGTCAACATGCAGGATATCGGCAAAATTTTTTATAACAACATCTTGATTATCAAGAACCGCCTACTTTATCAACAAATGAACATGTCCGAATTCTTTATTGTACTCGGGAAAATACTTGTTACTCACAAATATCCGTCATTATGGTCGAAAAACGTCTTATTTTTAAAAAATTGAAAAAGGATGTCGGCAACACATCGAATATCGAAGGATGTCGGGGACACACTAATATATTAACAATGTAAGTGTCCTTTGATTATATCAACCATAATAAAGATACGAAAAAAAAACAAAGCAGGATTAGTGTTCCTTGCTTGCTTCCATTTCATGCACTCAATTTCAGGATTCAATTTTTGTAAATAATCGAGAGAAAAAAAGTTTTAGAAGGTGAAAGTCAGATATCGTTTCAGCTAACAAAAAGTATCAGGTTTAAAATTTTATACGCCAGACGTGCGTTTCGTTACATTTTTACTTGCATATGATACCGTAGTTAATTTGGCTTTTTAATCGAACTTTCATGTCTTTACAGTACAAAAAATTCTCACGGGAAACTATGCTGGTAAAGGCATTCCACCCAGACAATTATGCAATGTCATCCCAGACACCAGATTAAAAAAACAATCTTATATAACTACACGTTGTTCAACCACACATTAGAATACGGAAGAACTGCAGGAGCAAGTGCTATCAATTCTTGCAGTTTGTCATTTTTGGGGGGATCCTTTATTTCATGTTCCATTTCATGTAACATGTCGTTTTGAAGTTGATCTGCAAACAATCGTATACATAGCCCTGTTGGTCCTCTATCGTGACATTTGCGCAAGTCTACTGGCGGTTTTGTTGAAATTTCTTCAGTAATTGGCATTGGGGAAACTTAACATTTTTGCCAGGCGTTTTTATTTTGATGACAAATGAGGACTTGCATGGTTTTGATTTTTTTACGGGTGGCGATTTAGTGGGCGATCTGGTCGGCTGTTCAACATCAGATTGTATTCGCGATCGTTTCCGCCTGCACAAGTTTAAATTTGATTTGCGGCTTGTCATGACCATTAGTTTTAAATTAGATCTAGTCACATGTTGAATAACATATGTGTTAAAAATAGTATATATTAGTGTGTCCCCGACATCCTTCGATATTCGATGTGTTGCCGACATCCTTTTTCAATTTTTTAAAAATAAGACGTTTTTCGACCATAATGACGGATATTTGTGAGTAACAAGTATTTTCCCGAGTACAATAAAGAATTCGGACATGTTCATTTGTTGATAAAGTAGGCGGTTCTTGATAATCAAGATGTTGTTATGAAAAATTTTGCCGATATCCTGCATGTTGACCCAATTCCTAAAACTGGTATCGAAGTGTTTGCAAAATTGAGATAACCAATAATATTGAGCGATGGCTCATTTATTTTCCTACTTTATATAGTCTTTGGTGGACTATCTTGTATAATCATAACCCTCATATAACTGGCATAATAAGTCAAATTCTTACCTTGAAGCGACAAAATGGTGGTCCAATTTCAATTGCCGACACCCTGCGTGATGACGTAGATTCCCCCCCTAGTGACAACCGTAACAGCTTCGACAAAACTTCTCAATACTTTTGTCTATCCCTGGCCACCAGACCTTACTTCGTAAACGCGTTTTCATGACAACAATGCCAGGGTGACCTTCATGAGCAAGCTGAAGTACCTGTTCCCGTAAACTAATAGGTATCACGATACGAGTACCCCGAAGTACTAATTGACCAATAGCACATAGTTCACTTCGAATCGGTAGATATTCTTTGAACTCGATACGGTGCCACTGACTGTGAACAAGACATTCACGGACAGCCTTTAATTCAGGATCATTCTCGGAAGCTCTTTCGATTTCGCGTGTTGTCATCGCAACCGGTGTTGATTCTTGAGCTACAAATTTAACGTATTCCTCAGTTACATTTTCCCGATTGTCACGTGTTTTCCCTTCTTTGATCAAACGTGACAGCGAGTCAGCTATATTTTTCGGTCCCGAAATATACCGTACAGTATATGTATATGGTTGCATACGGAGAACCCAGCGCTCAATTCGAGCACATACTTTCGACTTTGTAGAGTAAATACACTCAAGCGGTTTATGATCCGTTAAGAGCTCGAAAACTGGCTTCCATAGATATAAACATGAAACCTTTCACACGCCCATACCAAGGCTAGAGCCTCTTTTTCGGTCTGCGAATATCTGCGTTCCGTATCGCTTAAACTCCTACTCGCGTAAGAAATAATGCGCATCTCACCGTTTTGTTCTTGTATGAGCATGGCTCCGAGTCCAACTGGACTAGCATCTGCTATTACCTTAGTAAGTGCCGACTTGTCATAATTACCTAAGGTTTCCGCATTGGCAAGACGACGTTTTAGCTCATCGAACGACCTTTGTTCATCTTTTCCCCATGTGAACGTTGCATCTTTACGAGTAAGTGCACGCAGCGGAGCTGAAATAGTGTCTAAGTCAGAAATAAATCTAGCACTATAATTAACAAGACCTAAGAAACTACGAACTTCTGCTGAAGTTCTTGGCTCACGTGCTTCAACGACAGCTTTGACTTTGACATCTGCTGGCCCAATACCCCGACCAGACAAAACATGACTCATGAACACTACTTTGGACATATTAAATTCACATTTATCATTGTTTAAAGTAATACCTTTGTCTCGCAGTACCCTAACAACATTTTCAAGACATTTATCATGTTCAACCTGGTTACTAGCATGTACAATAATATCATACATAATGTTATGAACACCCTCACAGCCCTGAAGGACTTGTTGCATGATATTTTGATATAATTCAGGGGCACAACTAATACCAAACATAAGGCGCTTATACCTAAACAACCCTTTATGAGTTACAAAAGTAGTTATTTCCCTAGACTCTGGTTTTAACTCAATTTGGTGATAGGCCCAAGTTACATCAAGCTTACTAAACACTTTACTAGAGTTCATATCTTGCAATAGTTCATCTATTGTTGGAATCGGATGTCGTACTCGTTTCACAGCTGTATTAGCCTGGCGCATGTCAACACATAGTCTGATGTCATCACCTGAACGTTTTGGCACGACCACTACTGGAGAAACCCATTGACTAGGTTCATTGACATGTTCAATTATATCTAAATCTAAAAGTTCATCTAACTTCTTGCCAAGTTTATCGCGCAGATTAAATGGTACCCTCCTCATAGGCTGAATAACGGGTTCAACATCTGGGTCGATAGGTATCTGTAACTGAAATGATTTCAATTTACCAACTCCTGTAAAACATTCTGGATACTTGTCCTTAATTGTTCCAGGTTCACTAACACTATGAACAAGCTGCAGCACACCTAACTGTTCTGCTGTATTTCGACTTAACAAAGCCTGACCTTTGCCTTCAATAACAACACATTCAATATCCTTTAAAGTTCTATTGTTACATTGTACAGTAGCTGTAAATATTCCAGCGATTTTCAATGGTTCCTCACTACCATATGCGAATAAACTCTTTGTAGACTTGGACGAAACACATTTCACACGATTATCTTTTAAATAATTCCATAAATTTATTCCCATGATGTTACATGATGCTCCAGAATCAATTATCATTTTCAAATTCACATTCCCTATATTGACAACAATATTTTCACACACAGAATTTATCTGATTTACACCGATCATGCTAAATACATATTCCTCATCATCCGTGTTATTCTGTGGTTGTTCAACAACTTGACGAATCTTTCCGTGTTTTGACTTATCCTTAGTTTTACAAACTTTATCAAAATGACCAACGATTTTACACTTCCTGCATTTCTTCCCCCGAGCCGGACAGCTTGGGTCAGTCCTAATGTGACCTTCACGCCCACAACTGTAGCAAGTTGCTGTACATGTAGACTTGTTACCCGAATTAAAACTTTTGTTACCAGAATTAAAACTGTTCTTTCCATACTGTTTACCTTTTGACTGTATCATGTTGACCTTGACCTTCAATTGATTCCGAGTCTTCCATAGCTTTTGCAATACTTCTTACATTTGCTAAAGTAAGTGTTCTACCTTTCTCAAGCAATTTACGTCTGAGATGGTGACTTAAACATTTATCAATAATTTGATCTCGTATTCTTTCATCAATTGCATTTTGATTGCCAAAATCACATGTATCAGCTCTCTGTCGAAGACGCGTTATATATTGTTCAATTGTCTCTGAAGAAGACTGAATCATAGATCGAAAAATTGATCGTTCATAAGGGGCATTTGAAAGTGGTGTGAAATAAGCATCTAGCGCACTCACCGCCTTCTCATATGCACCTTCTCCGGCACCTTCCGGCAATGTGAAGAAAATGTCATGAACATTCATTCCGGCTGTGTGCAATAATAATGCATATTTTTGATCTACGTCTGTAACCCCTTTTCCTGCGGCAAATAGTTGAAACGCCCGAAGCCATCGTTTCCAACGTGTAGACAGTCCTGTCGAGTCAGAAATGTCGAAATTCTGTATACCGCTAACATCTGGTAGTAAAACTGATCCCATTTTGTAATACAACCTTTGATTATCCTCGTCGCCAATTTAAATATACTGTTTGTGGCATGGAACACACGGATTAAACCTGATACTGGCATACAAACAAACACCATTGAAGGTACATTATTTATTACGTAACCGGAAACTCAGCATCTTATATATATAACAGTACAAAGGGAGACAAGCAGTTCACATACATTGTTCCAACACATAACAGAGTTATCTCTCTTACTATACTGATATAAAACATACATAGCAAACACTACATGCAGATGCCTCTGCTGTTGGACTGTTAGTAACTGAGGGTATCACCAGCACAGTAGCCAGTACTTCGGTACTGGCATGAAAATACGGGTTTTTTGTATTATTAAAATTTGATGTTACAAAATGTTAGAAATAATTACAAATTAAGGACTGTATCTCCCTCGTGCAAAGCTCTGGCTATACTTTTTGGACCTTTTGGATAATAGCTCTTCATCTTTTATATAAGCTTTGGATTTCAAATATTATGTGCACGAGCATCACTGAAGAGACATGTTTTGTCGCAATGCGCATCTAGTGCAGGAAAATTGGTACCGTTAATGTTGTTAATACAGCATCAATTAATAATATTTTATGGTAAATTCAATAGGAACGGATAGATGTAAAACGCCAGTGGCAAATATACCATACGATGTAGGAATGAAAAGTGATTATGTCATATATAAACTGATACAGAAGATAAATAATGTCTGGCACTTTTTGTTCAAGACGGACACTCAGAGCTGGAATTTCACCATACACGGACACATTAGTTCATGCAAAATTTGTCAAAATTGATCAACAGTAGTCGAACAATGTTATTTAGACTAGTTAAGCTACCAAGTAAGAATAAAAGAACAATTCTTAGGTATGCTGTTTTTTTAATGACGTTAATAACAGAGAAAATAAATGTCTTGCTTATTGCCTTGATGCAGTTCTTATTTTGACATTCGATTTTCGATTTTTCCTATTTCCTCTGTTTCTATCGAGTCTTGGTTTTCTGCTAATTTTGCCTTTGACTCATTTCTTAGTATTCAAAAGGTAATCGTAGATTTAACAAACTTAACAAAATTGAGTACATCAATCAGCAAAACAAGGCCAACAACAATACAAATAAAAGCAGCTCCGAATAATCCAATCGTCTCAGAAGATTTCCGTTTATTAGTGGCAGACGATCGCCTGCGGATGCTAAAAGACAATTGTGTTATATCGACTGCTAGTTTCTTTTTAATGTTCTGTAGTTCTGATTCTAGCTCTATTACCAATTCCTCCCGAGTCAAATTTGGAACTTTTTTTAGATCCCCAATGTTCAAGTTTCCTCCTATAGTCACATCTACATGGACACATATTTGCTGAAAATATTGAAAAGAGTTTGACCAATAACACATTTTGTCATTATCTATCGTACATCATAAACATTGAAGGTACGGACATTTTAGGAACTTGTTAAAAATGATAATTCTTATAAATAAAGAATGGAGTGGAACACTCCTGCCGCGTGCTGGATTCGAACCCACAACATCAGAGTGGCAGGCTAGTGAGACAGTAGTTTGAGTACTTTGACCAGTCGATCAACGAGGCCAACCCTTGTTATGAAATAATTTTTGTTTGCAAAAACGAGGCAAAGCGATTCTCAGCATGTACATTCCGTCACACTATATCAAACTCACTTCATATCACACTGAAAAACATAGACAACAACAAAAGTGGGCGAGACCCTGGTTCCGCGGTACCCTTACACATTTTATTTTTAAAAAAAATCTGACTTATTAGACTGTAGAGACAATGGTTTACCAGAACTTTAGAGTGTGCGAAATGCTACCCTCCCTCTTTCCAGCTCTTCCAACACACATACCAACACCGTCACCCTTTTACCAAAACATAAACATACGGTTGTCCTTTAATCATTTTTAATCTATTAAAACACGCCATTTGCACTTATACATTTAAACGTGTATCCTACATTTAAACTGCTCAGTTTTGTAAAGTGTAAAAAACTATGACGTCCTTCAGTCAATAACTTTTTACTAACATATACATACAAATTAAGCCATGCATGCAATGTCTCTTTATTCTATATAGTATTATAGATATAATCAGAGGAGTTCCAAATAGTGTCAATAAACATTAAGTTCAAGATTCAGAATAGAATATCGTAACTTTAACTTAACGGTAAGCCATTTAGCAAAGCAGTGTTTGCTCTAGCATTGACAACTTTTCGAAAATTAAATGGAGCAGTAGATACAAAGAGCTTTTAATTATATAATACATGTTTTCCAAAATTTATTAACATGTTAAAAATTATATAGCAATCGTGCGATATTTGTTTTCGCGTTTGCTAGCAACACATACTTAAACACATAGTGCAATATTAATTTACATTATTTGTCTAAATATTTTAAAGGGACATTTTACAATACATTTTTTAATCCTGATACACACCATTGCATTTTTTAAACAGGGAAGTATTTAAATTTCATATATATAATTAATTTTAAATGTGTTTCATTATATCGTCCTTGATCTGTGTATATATATATATATATATCTAATTAAATACTTAAGTAGATACCGTAACGATAAGTAATAGTTATACACCGAGGGAAAAGTGTGTCTGGATAAGAAACCCCGTCGGCCGGAGGCCGGAGTGGTTTCTTATCCAGACACGCCGTATCCCGAGGTGTATAACTAACTTACACCCCATTCTAAACTCTATATTGTTAAAATTGATTATTAAATGAAAAAAAAACGATAGCATGTATTTTATTGACAATATCAAACCATGATTTATAAGATTTTCTTTTATTACATGAAACCCCACTAGTAACCCTTTTTGTGGTTATCTTTGTTCAAACTTTGACAAGTGAGTATATTTTACCAATGTCAAGGTTGTTTTGCATATTCCTATTAAATCCATGGGTCAATATGGATCAGCAGGTCAAGGTTGACCGTATCGTGATATATTACAAACCAAATGTACGTCATGCTCTTTGTATGCAGTTGTCAATATGGAAGGGTATGAGACGGACGACATTTTTTGGCAAGCGCTGGATTTGGTAGAAGAAACCAAAGACAAAGGCAATATGGTAACCCAAAGTACTACCTGTATTAGTTTAATAAAGGTAATCATAACTTTATTTTTTATCTTACGGTTTTATAGAAAAAAAAGCCCCCTTTTTCTCGAGAATAACTAAAAATTCGTATTCGGACAAACAAAGGGATAAATGTGTCTGCAATAGAAACCCGACTACCAGACACGCTCAGCATACAAAGATACAGATTTAATATTTTGTAACTCTCTCTTTTAGGGGCAGGGGCTGATCCAACTGGGATCCCATTTCAACAGAAAGAGGGTTGGGTTCCATTCAGTCAAATAGATTACATTGATCTTTTAAATCGGACCCAACCCGCGGAACCTCTACCCCTGATCGGCCACTGGATAACGAGAGTCAGATTCGACCCTTTAAAAAAAGAAGACATCAATGCTTTAGAATAGAGACATATGACTGGGATAACAAAATATTACTTTCAGCAAAGAAGTAATTAAATGATTATTTTTGCATTTAAAATATATGCGTAATTTTATTTTAGCTATTGGAATTTCCTAATGTTTTTTTTTTCAATATCTTGAAACAATTTGTAGTGAACACTATTAGTAATTTCTTATGTTCATGCTATTTAAAGATTAATCAATTTCTATTGTTACGAATAACAATGGACTTTTTTTGCGGGATGTAGAAGCAGTGCTTTCCAGAAACCCCGCTCATCACAGCCTGTTGTCAAATTCCATTGTTATTCGTAACAATAGATCTATTCAATTTACACCTGTTTCAAAAAAAGAAACTATGAAGTATAACAATAGAACTGGGATGTAAATGTTGTACAGTCATAATGATTGTACGTCACACCATAATTGAAGGTTAATTAATTGCTTTCATTGTATTGGTCGTTGAACCAGCGTTTAGAATAGAACTACAAGTACTCTTAGAGTGCTTTTCTTTCAAACACAAACGATGCAAACGGCTAAGCGCGCACATGTTTTGATCATTTGTTTCTAACATGCGTTTGCAAAATTTACCTAAACTTTGACAAACTATGATAAAGATGCGTCTACAGTTTCTCGTTCATCGTTTGTTCGTACAAACGCTACATTTGTTTCTTACTTCAACCTGATTAAACGATGTTTTTTTTCTACGTTTTTAAAAAGTCTGTTTACCAACAAGATGTGCATATTAAAAAGAAGATGTGATATGATTGCCAATGAGACAACTGTTCACAAGAGACCAAAATGACACAGACATTAATAACTATAGGATACCGTACGGCCTTCAACAATGATCAAAGACCATATCGCATAGTCAGCTATAAAAGGCCCCGATATGACAATGTAAAACAATTCAAACGAGAAAACTAACGGCCTTATTTGAAAAATAAACGAAAAACGAATATGTAACACAAGAACAAACGACAACCACTAAACTACAGGCTCCTGACTTGGGACAGGCACATACATAAATACCCTCCCCTAACCTGGGACAGTGGTATAACAGTACAACATAAGAACGAACTACAAAAATCAGTTGAAAAAGGCTTAACTCATCAGATGGACAAAAATACAATTATTGAAAGTTCACCAAAGACTTATTAAACGATCATGTATTTGTTTCTACCTTTGTAGCGTTTAGAAAACAACAACAAACGCCACACAAAAATTACAAAATTTTCGTAAAAAAGAAATGCACCCTTATATTGTTTTATCTACATCCGTAGTGTAAATTTGTTATTTCAAAACCAATATAAGATAAGTGCCGTTTGTTAATTGTCACCAAGCGATTCACAACTGATTTGTAGTTTGTTCGTATGTTGTGTTGACATAGTCCTGTATAATCAAGTGTTTTTTTGTAGCTTCTTGGTTCAGTTTTTTTTACCATTCATCGTGCGTGAATTTTAAGTTGGGTTTTCTCGATTGTATTGTTTAAATATATGTAGCTATATATTTTGCTCATAGTTAAAGTCTGAACGGTGACCTGTAATTGTGCACACACTTATTCTATAGTATAAATGAACTTTTGTCTTCATACCATATATAAATATATGAAGATGTGGTACGATTGCCAATGAGACGACTCTCTTATCCAAGTCACAATTTATAGCAGCATACAATTATAGGACATATCCGCATATTATTCACGTTGAATATCAAAGTCATCTGAGAGATCATTTCCTTCGTTGTGATATTCTGCCACGAAAGAGGAAACTGATTTTATAATTTTTTGCCATTTTGCTAAATTTTGCCACATCACTATTACAATTTCCTAGCACAGATTTCTACTTCCAGATGGACCGACCATAAATAAGAGTTGAACTAGACGTGTGGGAGAATTCTTTCGTAGAACAGTATTACAATCGAAAACATGGTATAGTTCCACATGAAAATCAAAAAGACGACCCTAAATATAACGAAAAGAAAAAACTGATGATTTTCATGTACATGCATATCAATCTGATTGCCAGTGAGAAAACTCCAATCAATTAAAGACCAAATGACACAGAACGTTGGTTTGGTCTAAAACAATCGGCAACACTACATAGCATGCTATAAAAGCCCCCAAAATGACAAATGTTCGTATGACTACTAATTTTCACTAAGTTTTCGAACTATTTACAAATTAACATTTATTATACTGTATACCTTACAGCAATATTATTTTCATTTAGCTGTTTAAATTATTCTATTTGGCGGCATTTTGTTCAAGGTTATTTTTGTGTTCTCTGAATTTCTTTAGCAGTTAACCCCTTAATTCACTGATTTTGTATTTCCATTATGTCATAGATCAGTCACTTGTATGAACCCATTGCATTTGTTTGCCTCTGTCACAAGTCTGAATGTACAACACCAGAGGCAAATATAAGATGTATTGCAGGACGGAAAAGTGTTAATGTCATACAAAACTGAAACAAAAGATCAATAATGTATAGTACATTTTTACTAGACAAACAATCAGAGTTGGAATTTCACCACACACGGAAACATTATAGTCCATGCAGAATTTTTCAAAATTGTACAACAGTAGTCTAACAATATCATTTAAATTAGCTAAACCACCAAGTATGAATAAAAGTACAATTGACAATGACCTTAAAAAAGAAAATGAATGTCTTGCTTATTGTTTTTGTAATATAAAAAGAAAGAAGATGTGGTATGATTGCCAATGAGACAACTGTCCACAAGAGACCAAAATGACACAGAAATTAACAATATATAATGTCTGTTTCTATTGAGTTTTGGTTTTGTACTAATTTTGCTTTTGATTTATTTCTTATTATTCAAAAGGTAATCGTAGATTTTACAAACGTAACAAAATTGAGTACATCAATCAGTAAAACAAGGCCAACGACAAAACACATAAAAGCAGCTCCAGCTAATCCAATCCTCTCAGAAGATTCCCGTTTATCAGGAGCAGATGTAAGCTTGCGGATGCTTGAAGACAGCTGTGTTTTATTTACTGCTAGTTTCTTTTCAATTATCTGTAGTTCTGATTCCAGTTCTATTACCAATTCCTCCCGAGTCAGATTTGGAACTATTTTATATCCCCAACGTTCAAGTTTCCTCCTATAGTCACATCTACATGGACACATATTTGCTAAAAATATTAAAAAGATGTTCACCAATAAACACATTTTATTATTGTCTATCGTACATTATAAACATTGTATTATAGACATTTTACTCACTTGTTATACATGACAATCCTAATAAATAAAGACTGGAGTAGAGCACTCCTGCCACGTGCTGGATTCGAACTCCAAACACCAGAGTGACAGGCTAGTGAGACAGTTGTTCGACTACTTAGACCAGTCGGTTATCGAGCCCTTCCATTGTTTTGAAATATATCCAATCGAAAAATTATATCGGTATATATGCAATAATTTACGGAACACAACTATTTATCGGACCGTTCACATGTTATTTACGATATGTGCTACTACGTGTTGTTTAGAAAACTTAAGAGTTTGTTTGGACATGTTAGAGTAATACCGATCAGGAGTTCGTATGTTGTTGTAGCTATGATACCTTTCCCCAAATCGTACACAATACGTGAAAATAATCACATATCTACATGTATTAGTACAGTACTCATTAATTTCCATTTGTTTTGACGGATTGCCAACTCGTAATCAATCGCAATTGCGTAAATAATTTTTGGTATCCATATATTACTCAGTGCAACCCTAACAATGCCGAGACATTCCTAAAAATCCGTGAAAGGAGAGGCATTTTGGGTTTCAATGTCACTACGATTGTCCATGAATTAATTTTTTCGTTAATAATCAAATACCGTATACCGCTGTTCTGTAAAAAGCTCAGTGCACTTTTTTACGATTTGTTACGTTTCGTTTACGAATTGTTAACGGATTATTCACAGCAGATTGCTAGTGGTTATTTTACAGTCACAAATTTTATTCGGGTTTTTTAACTTTACGGATTGTTACGAGTAATTACGGGCACTCGAATGAAGAACGAATAGATACCTATACTGTGTTACTTACGGGTTGTTACTAGTAATTGAGGGCACTTGACTAGTAGTAGGAATATATACGCATCCTTACTTATTGTTTACGATTTTGGGGAAAGTATCAGAACTGCACAGATATCAGGACTCGTAAATATTCATAACAACACGAATTCATGTCATCTAGAATACGTTTAGGCTTCGATCAGTATATTGTATATTGAAGGGGGCGCAAGTGGGTCTAATTGGGGTCTAAGCGTGACGCGGTATTGTCGATTTTTTGTAAGGGTGACACGTGAAAGTCAAATTATGGTGCCGTGAAAACGGGTAATGAAGTCTAGCGGGACACGGGAAATTACAAAAAAATGAGAATTGCTTAGGTATATAGTGTAAGCGGGAATCTGTCAAAACAGTAAGCGGGATCCGGGATCAGAACCCCCAATGATACCCCCGCACAACTGATCTTTTATTATATCTCATCATTGTAAGTATTTATTTGAATGAAGATGAACCCATCACCCAATAAAACGAATAACATTGACTATCGAGTATAACATTACGATATATGTTTTCCACCTACTTGCATCTACAAACAGATTAGCTTCCTCTGTTTGCGTCATTCCGGAAATGTAAGTCACATGACACGTGTACAATCCCTCGTCTGTCCATTTAACATGTTCAAAGACCAGACTAGGTGACGTAACGTTCCCGCCTTTCGCATACTGAGAAACTATTACACTGGTTCCATATACTGATCGTGTCCAGAATAGTGATGTGATAGCCTGCATGTCTTTAACTTCACACGAAAGGGTAACACTTTCATTTTCTTTAATTTTGTTAGTAATATCTGTAAGACAAAACAAAACAAATTCATGTCAATGTATTAATGTCAATTCAAAAGAACTGTACATGTGAGGTATGTTCTGGTACCACATTCCAGACTCATTACCTAGAACGAAATTTAAACAAACAAAAACCTCCACGTCCTGTTTTACCTTTAAAATAGTGAATAAGTAAATTCGGTTATTTTCCATCTTACATGCTTGACTAGGCTTTTCTCCTTTTAAGCGCCTCTTAGTGTATTATTTATTAACTTATTAGTTCAATTAGTATCAATTAAGGTGATACCTAACACTACAGGGAGGTAACTCTGTAAAATCAGCTAAACGTTTTAATTACGTTGTGTTGTAAAAGGAATAATAAGCTTCTCAATGATCAAAATTGGTGTTTGTCAAATTGCTATATAACCAGTGTATTTTTTCTGACAAAACGGTTGGTTCAAAATTTTTAAAATTTTTATATTTTTATTAAAGTCTCAAAGTAAATACTTTGACAAAATTTTATGAAAATTAAACGAGCCAAATTAATTTTAGTTAAAGTGTTGGGTACCACCTTAAGCGCCTCTTAGTATATTATTTATTAACTTATTAGTTCAATTAGTATCAATTAAGACGTTTATGAGCAGCTGTAATGAACACGGTCAGACGATAAACATCAGACGACAAGACGGACATACCTACTCCTATAATTTACGCCTTTCAATTCTCTATCTTCTATACAAAGAGACTGTTTAAATAATGAATGCTTTGTATAAAAATATACATGTAACTTCATAAACATGTTTAACCCCGCCGCATTTTTGCGCCTGTCCCAAGTCACGAACCTCTGGCCTTTGTTGGTTTTGTATGATTTTTAATTTTAGTTTCTTGTGTATATTTCGGAGTTTAGTATGACGTCCATTATCACTGCACTAGTATACATATTTTTAAGGGGCCAGTTGAAGGACACCTACAGGTGCGGGAGAACTCCCGCTACATGTAAGACCAATTGGTGTCCTTCGGCTGTTGTCTGCTCTATGGTCGGATTGTTGTCGATTTGACACATTCCCCATTTTCTTATTCAATTTTATGTAATGACCACATATCTATTCCACAGCAAGCAATCATTCCAGAATACGTTAACTGAGATAAAAAAAAAATCACTAGAGAGCGAACAATAAGTGAAAAATATAGAAATTTGAAACTGTGAAGCTGTTGAAGAAAACCCTAGTCTGAAACATGAATATCGCATAGAATTAAAAATAGTATTCAATAGATAAACATGATATGATTAAATATTTAGAGTGTTAATAGACAGTTCAACTTTATATCTTTCATAATTGTATATCAATGCAATTGACAAAATGAAGATTAATGTTTATTGATGCAACAGATAAGTGAATTAAAAGAGCCATGGCATTTGTTTTTTCCCCACATTTTCCATGCTTTCCAATTATTAATATACATTTAACTGTAACTATTTCTTGACAGTTGTTCAATATTTTGTTGTATTAAATTTGTTTGTTAGGAATCTGTTATTTCTATTCACCTTTTTACCTTAAAGAATACGTGTGTTTACAGTCTATCATCACGGTTTCCCATCGCACTTACAAGGTGCATTGGCCGAAGTTATAACGAGAGGTCACTGAATACAGGACAATATTGCAAATTAGTGTGTGGAAAGTAAATAATTCAATATCGGTACATTTATAAAGATTTTGTTAATATAAAGGATTTTTTTTCTTTCTAACTCATTGATAGTATTCTGTTCCAATTAAATTCTTTTGGAAAACATAGTACTGTAAATGCAGAAAACCCGTCATGTATATGGGTTATGATCAGATATGGCTACCACATTGATGCAATTGTTGTATTGCATAATGTTGATGTCATGTGCATCGTACGAATCGTTTTTATTACAGTCTTCAAGATTATGAAATAACTATACTATATCTGAAATACCCTTCACTTGCTGGCATACAACTGGGAATGATCTATGACAGGGGTTATCATTCCATCCTCCCAAATGAGCTTCCACACACATTGGTTCATCACCACCATTTGGTTCTCCTGTTAGTAAAAAAAAAGAAGTGTGAAAGATACCAGAGGGACATTCAATTTCTTTTTTTCTTATTTATCTTTTTGGTGTTCAAACTACAGTGGTACTTTCATTTTTACAATACATAAGTGAATGACATGATATTTATGGCATTGTTATACTATTGATATTTTACGAATAAGACATAGTAAATTTGTACAAGAAAATGATGTGAATAATCAATATATGATGCATCTTTGGAATACATTAAATATATATGATCATATCAGAAATAAATTGAATTAAATAAATTCCATCAATTCCTTCTCCTCCGCCCCCTAAACTCCCATTCTGTCGGCAAATGACTCGTGTTTGTCTTTAGAAAGATATGAATATTCTAATATCTGCAGACGTCTTTTAAAAATTTTAAAAAAGCTTGCAGAGATATTATCAGTCTGTCTCATTGTGTGTTTTTTACATAATTTATGTTATATACTTTGCCTATAGAATACAATTATTTAAAACTAAGTTATCAGAGTTCAATACACTAAAAATAACACTGTCAAAAATATTTTTACTCCAAACACTAAATACCACCAATTAGAAAATTCTCTCTAAAATTGTTTTATTTCTTTACATTCAAAACAAAATATCCTTTATAGTTTCTCTATTTCTTTACAACTGGAACATTCATTAGTTAAGAAAAGTTTCAAACTCTTTCAAACTCATTAATCGAAAATAAACTGACAACGCCATATTTAAAAAAGGAAAACCGACCAACAATAATGCACAAAACACAACATAAACTAGAGGCTCTTTGTGCATATTCAACAAAAGACACAGATGGATTAATGACAAAATTGTGTTTTGGTGATGGTGATGTGTATGTAGATCTTACTTTACTGAACATTCTTGCTACTTACAATTATCTTCATCTTTAATGAACTTGGTCCATTAGTTACAGAGGAAAATATTTTGTTAAAAATTTACAAAAATTAACAAAAATATAAATCAATTGCTTTAAAAAAGCAATTGTAGGGGGTCTTTCCCCCTGTAAAATTAATTGAATTGGGGGGTGTTTGTTTGTTTGTTTGTTTGTTTGTTTCTGTATGGGGTCTATATTATTGTTACCGGAGAAGTTTCATGTTTAGTTTGGAAAGTTTTTCTTTTATTTTAGGTACAGCGCGCGCGCCACATCACGTGACACGGGTTTATAATAACGAAAAGATAGTCTTTTTATTTCTTTTTAGGTGGGGACGTTAAACAGACAACATCTATAGAGATGGAATGTACAAAAATGTAATTTCTTTTGTCATTGTAGGAAATTGACATTTTGATGACAGTTCACAAGTAGTGCATGTTTTGGATTTAATTGATCCGGTGTAACTTTAAAACACATTTATTGATTATTTTCTGATAATGTACATTTTTCAGCACCTGTTTGTAACACAGATTAGTATTTCAAACTCGGAGCGGACATTTTATTGTAGGTTTTTACTGAGATTTACGGACCTAGCAAGCTATTTTTACGGCATTGCCATTTCTTTTCTCTAGGAAAAGCTTTGAGAGATAGATATCTGCACCAAGTTTTTTTTATAAACGTTTAGTACATGAATGCCCTGCTGACTGCAAATTTTGAGGTCGATTGTACTTGTAGTTTCAGAGAACATGTGGATTTTTTTTTCAGAAGTGACGTAAGAACAATATTAAATTTCAATTTTTCTTGAATAATTGAGAGTTTGTTCCTTCAATAAACTGTCATGATTAAACAGTCATACAGATTGATTGATTGATTGATTGATTGATTGATTGATTGATTGATTGATAAGTTGGTTAGTTGGTTGGTTGGTTGGTTGGTTAAACACGTTGGATAGGGTCATGTGAAACACGGAAAAAGAAACAAAGAAGATCTTGGACCCTATATTAAACACATTTGACGGAAACATGATTGATTGATCATGATCATGATTGATTGATTAGTTGATTGATTGATTAATTGATTAGTTGGTTGGTTGGTTGGTTAAACACGTTGGATAGGGTCAATTGAAACACGGAAAAAGAAACAAAGAAGATCTTGGACCCTATATTAAACACATGAGACGGAAACATGATTGATTGATCATGATCATGATTGATTGATTGGTTGATTGATTGATTGATTAATTGATTAGTTGGTTGGTTGGTTGGTTGGTTGGTTAAACACGTTGGATAGGGCCAATTGAAACACGGAAAAAGAAACAAAGAAGATCTTGGACCCTATATTAAACACATGAGACGGAAACATGATTGATTGATCATGATCATGATTGATTGATTGATTGATTGATTGATTGATTGATTGATTGATTGATTGATTAGTTGGTTGGTTGGTTGGTTGGTTGGTTGGTTAAACACATTGGATAGGGTCAATTGAAACACGGAAAAAGACACAAAGAATTGATTGATTGGTTGATTGGTTGGTTGGTTGGTTGGTTGGTTGGTTGAACCCTATAAGAAACACATGAGACGGAAACATGATTGATTGATTGATCATGATCATTATTGGTTGATTGATCATGATCATGATTGATTGATTGATTGATTGGTTGGTTGGTATGTTGGTTGGTTGGTTGAAATTCAAACACACATAAAACTGTTTAAATAGTGCCAAAACCACATAATTTGATGACCTTGACCTTTGACCTTGTAACCTTCGTCAAGGTCATTGCTCCACAAGGTCATTGCAAAAGACCCTATGGGTCAAGGACCTTTTGTTTAAGAGTTTTGCCTAAAAATGGCCTTTTAAAAACCATCGATGGGAGTTATGTCCCTTACATGATGGTAAAATCAATATAGTCATAATGTAAAAAAAGTTGCCCCTTGAAGTACCAAGCATTTTTCCCTGCTTAATTTTTTTGTATCTATAACCGTTCAAGAGTTATAGGGAAATCAAAGACATATGAAAATCTAAAATATGACCTTGACCTTTGACCTTGACCTAATTTTCTAAGTTAGGAATCAGGGGACTCAAATAAAAACATTCCAGGGTTATACGGTTAACGGTTTATGAGTTAAAAAAAACATACCGACAAATTTATTCCGAAAAGATAGATAACTCCTATAAAATTTCTTCGAATCGCTTCGATCCAAATACGCCAAAAATTACTGAGGATGTAACGAACAATTTTGTAAAATAAATTTGTCATAATCTTTAACGGTTGCGAAGGAGATGCCATAACAAGGAAAACAGTGTTTGGGAGATAACTCCTACAAAGAAAAGTATTCGTTTACGCAGGGTAAATTTCAAAAGCGCATAAACTGTTCGATATCATATACAAAATATCTAAGCGACATATTGCGAAACAAATGTTTATCGCAAGAACTAAATTAGGCGGAAGAAAAAAAAAATAATCAGAAGAAAAACAAAAGGTCTTTCCACAGAAAAGTGGAAAGACCTAATTTATGAAAATTGTTAAAAATTGACTGTAAAGGGCTGTAACTCCTTAAGGGATCAACTGACCATTTTTGTCATATTGATTTATTTGTAGATCTAACTTTGCTGAACATTATTGCTGTTTACAGTTTATCTCTATCTACAATAATATTCAAGATAATAACCAAAAACACCTTGTCAGATTTTCTCTAAATGCTTCGGTTTCAGAGTTATAAGCCAAAATCTATATTTTACCCCCTATGTTCTATTTTTAGCCATGGCGGCCATCTTGGTTGATTGGCCGAGTCATGCCACACATTTTTTAAACTAGATACCCCAATGAGGATTGTGGCCAAGTATGGTTTAATTTGGCCTAGTAGTTTCAGAGGAGAAGATTTTTGTAAAAGATTACCAAAATTTACGAAAAATAGGTAAAAAATGTATACAAAGGGCAATAATTCCTTAAGGAGTCAACTGACCGTATTGGTTATGTTGACTTATTTGTAGATCTTACTTTCATGATCATTATTGCTGTTTACAGCTTATCTCTATCTATTATTATATTCAACATATTAACAAAAAACTACAAAATTTCCTTAAATTTGCCAATTCAGGGACAGCAACCCAACAACCGATTGTCCAATTTGTCTGAAAATTTCAGGTCAGCTAGATTTTGACTTGATAAACAATTTAACCCCAGTCTGATATGCTCTAAATGCTTCGGTTTCAGAGTTTTAAGCCAAAATCTACATTTTACCCCTATGTTCTATTTTTAGCCCTGGCGGCCATCTTGGTTGGTTAGCCGGGTCACGCCACACATTTTTTAAACTAGATACCCCAATGATGATTGTGGCCTAGTTTGGTTAAATTTTTCCCAGTAGTTTCAGAGGAGATTTTTGTAAAAGTTAATGACGACGGACGACGACGACGGGCGACGGACGCCAAGTGATGAGAAAAGCTCACTTGGCCTTTTAGGCCAGGTGAGCTAAATATTAAACACAACACGAACTTTACCAAAATCAAGGGGTGATCTTAAGTACTTCGGAAGGATAAGCAGATATGACTCCACATGTAGCACATCGTCGTGTTCCTCATGTCAGTACATTAAACTAATCATAGGTACCAGGACTATTTTTTATTTACGCAAGACGTGCGTTTTGTCTAATAAAGACTCATCAATGAAGCTCGAATCCAAAATAAATAAAAAAGCCAAAGGAAGTACGAAGTTGAAGAGCATTGAGGACCAAAAACCCTAAAAAAAATATTGCCAAACACAGCTGAGGTAATCTTTTCCTATAACAAACCCGTTAATAATTTTAATTGGGTAGGTTACATTGAATTTCGTGAAAAGGGGACTGGGGTGTGATTAGGACATAAGGAACATATTCGCTATCATTTGTGAAACGGATATTCCATTCTAATTCGTTAGAAAAAAACATTTTTATCATAAGTACTTAAGTTTAAGTTGGGAATTAAATAAATGTAAGGATTGCTGATTGATTGCGTAACAACCCCGTAAAAAACATTTCAGACATGTTCAAGAAGAGATTAAATTGAAAAAAACATCAGACCACTCAGCAAGTTTTTCAATGGTTCTTAATGTGCAGAGAACGAGGCACTGTCATTACACGAGGTATTGTATTGTACATCACCATTCTTAACGTACGTGATGGCGTACTTGTACATCGCGCACAGTCAAACTCAGCTCAGGTAAGATTTTTCAAAGCCGTTCACAAAAAGACCAAGAGTAACCATACTTCTACTGCATGTATCCATGGCAGGATGGGGTTAAATTGACCACAACTAAAGATGTACATATCTAAAAACCAAAAAAATCATACGCATATGCGTAGCTTTCTAAATTTTCTCTTTTTTATGTTAAAATCGTATCTGCAATTTAAGATATATGAATGTTTCAAAATTTTGTACGCACAATACAAGTTAAAGTAGTTCTTTGGCATTAATTTAGCACAAGAAAAGATAACTTTTGAAATTACGATTTTTGTATTCGAGAGTCTATAATGCTTCAATTTTGTCGACTGGCATACGCAAATTAGATCCTTGTATCTATAATAATGGAAATAATGAAATGTTGACTCTGCTTTTAAAATCATTTACAGTGTATTTCCATGTTCAACATGTTCAACTAGTTAAGTCTTTCCACATTATGCGCCTCAACCATGACAGGACATATTGATACTGTTTTGTTCATTGCTGTTTGTGCTTGTTGTGCATATATTTTCCTCTTATCAGAGTCGAAATGTTAAGTTAACATGGTCTACGGTACATACTGTCTAATAATTTCACTTATAGCCCTTTGATCGCCTCTAAAACACCATAAGCAAGTCCAGAAGAAACAGTTTCCTGCAGTTGTAGTGTTTGTCCTTCGAAATTGACCGTTTCAGAATCATAGTTAAACTTATTGTTCGTACACAAGAATAAAAATAAAATTACGTCATTGGTCGAATTTCATTTTTTTGAAAATTTCTTAACCAATGACAACGTTTTGGTGTACGCTTTTAAAACATTTTTTTATCTTATATATAATGAAACGGGGAATTATCTCACCTTGTCTCCAACTTGTATAACCGGTATCAATGAGCTTTGTACCGTCCTCCCATGTATATTCATTGTTTTCGTTTGTATTTGATAAGCCAATCCACATTCTCTTTAAGCTACAGTAGACAATTTCACATACTATGTCAGCGTATGAAATAACAAAACAGAAACGTAAAATTTTTATTCTCGTTTTGCAATCTTGCAACACTGTAACTAATTAAATCTATCAAAAGTTGTTTAATATCGGTGTGTATAGATATAAGAAGTCAACTCTTAATCCAAGTCCTAATTTGTAATCTAAAAAGTACGGTTATCAACACGGAGTCTAGGCTCACACCAAACAGCAAAATATAAGGAGCCCCACAAATAATGACCAGTATGAAACCATTTAAAAGGGAAAACCAGCGATCTTATCTATTTAAAAAAACGGGAAACGAGAAACATTTATGAACTACATCAACAAACGACCAACACTGAACGTCAGGTTCATGACTTAGGACAAGTACAAACAAATGCAACGGATTTTAAATGTCTTAATAGGTACCAACCTCCATTCTTATCTGAAACAATAGTGTAACATCACAGCATAGAAATAATCCCTGTAAAATATCACTTGCCTACTTTTTATTGTAAATTCACATGAGAAAACAAAGTGCCAACCAAACGTAAGGGTGAAAACCTTTTAAACAGTTAACATATTTAATACTCCGATGTTCTTGTTGGGACTTATATTCCTTGTTTTAAAGGTCCTTCAACACTGAAAGCAAACTGAAACGATATGGCAAGTTCTCAACCGTCTACATATTTTTTTAGGAGAGGAAAAGCGCCTTTAAACATGTTTAACCCTGCCAAATTCTTTATGTGCATGCCCGAAGTCAGACACCTGCAGTTCATATGTATTTCATTTTTTTATACAAATAAGGCCGTTAGTTTTCTCGTTTGAATTGTTTTACATTGTCATATCGGGGCCTTTTATACATGTTATAGTTGTTTGTGCGGTATGGGCTTTGCTCATTGTTGAAGGTCGTACGGTCACCTATTGATTTTAATGTCTGTGTCATGTTGGTCTCTTGTGGACAGTTGTCTCATTGGCACATCTTCTTTTATATATTCAGTGATTGTAGTTGGTTTGTTATTTTTTTTTCGATTGTTTTCTTATATATTCAACCGGTTTTTAACTGTATTGTTTTTGTTTTATTGTTAAAATGCTGTGTAGTGGCTTTTCATTTCTCATGTTCATCTCATTGCAATCATACCACAACTCTTTATTCTATATGAGAGAAATGAGGAACTACATGAATTATCATTGATATTGTTATATCTATAGATTAACTGTTTACAAAATTTTGAATTCTTTTAAATAATAAGACTTTTTTTACCTCGGGCATAGATTACCTTAGCTGTATTTGGCAACACTTTTAGAAATTTTGGATCTCAAAGCTCTTCAACTTTGTACTTTATTTGGCTTTTTTATTTTTTTTGGGATTCGAGCGTCACTGATGAGTCTTTTGTAGACGAAACGCGAGTCTGGCGTATATACAAAATGTAGTCCTGGTATCTATGATGAGTGTATTTACTTATCACATACATTTTTTACGTTAATCCAATTTCCGTGTTCATAGAAACGTTTTATGTAAAAACAAGTAGAGCTAGTTTTTTTTTTTTAAATATAAACCCAATAAAACAATAATGCGAATCTACCCAGGTGTCAAAAAAACTTGATCAATGAAATAAAATGAAACGTTATAATTAATTTAAAAATATCATGAATTGAACGCAAGAAAAATTCGTTAAAAATAATCTTTATTAATTGTCTTCTCAAAGTAATAAAATCGACGAAATCAAATTTTACAGTTAGAGGTTTTGCCATAACAGGTACATGTCGCCTTACGTCTCCAAAAAAAGAGGAGACATATTTAAATCCAAGTTACAGTTTGGGATTCGACAGAAATAAAGCATGATAAAAAGGACCAATACAGGTGCACAGTGTAATGTCAAATAGAACATCAGTGCAAGATTAATTGAACTTAGATAGGTGATAAGTCGAACTAAGTGAAATAACAATCCAAGTACGGTAAAAGAACATACTCGTAATTAACTTTTACACATCCTATTAAATGATTTGAACCGCAACAAAAATTGCCACTTGCATTAAAGACTATTATTTGGTTTCATTAGAGAGGTGGTTTGCATTTAAAATAACATCATCTCGTGGTTTATTCCAGTTTATTGTAGTTTTTTGTGTTGCTCTAGACAAAAAAAAACCATTTTGTTTTGATATATGATCTTAGTCTTGTTGAATAGTCAAATAGTTGCAATTTTTATAAATAAAACAAAAAGTATGTTAGTATAACCGAATTAAGTGAGCTATATCATGTATATTGTACCTTAAATGATATAAGCTAATGTATAATAATACCTCCAAAGCTGTAATAGCTCAATTGCAGTAGAATTTTCTTCGGCAGTCATCGGCATAATAAGTAAACCATTTACATTATTGCACAACTGTACACCATTTGTATGTGATGAGCTTCTCATAAGGCGATAGCATCTACCTCTTCGTAGTTCCCATCCAAGTTCACAATCTAGTGAACCTACATTTCAAAGCAAAAAAATTAACTTGATTTACCTTATGACAGTTTGTCTTCAGGCGAATCATCATCAAGTGCTGTCTTCCAAATTCATACTCTGTTCACAGTTTTTACGATTTTGTATCTGGTTTTACCTTAGATTTATATTGTTAAAACTCAACAAAGTTACAAGGTTTCTAACCTATTTTAGGGAGACGCCCATATCGTATGAATAAAACTTGCAACTGACGCTCGAATTAAAACTGCTTTGAGGTCAAATGAAATATAAACTTGAAGTTTGTCTTAAAGATCAGTCTTACTTTTTTGAGAATCTTTTTTAAATGGTTGAAAATCTGCATTATGCATTGATGCACACCGTTGGCAATATAATTAAATAGTATGCATCTGTTAAGCGAAAGATTAAGCTAGCTATCAAACTGAGTTTAATCCACCATTTACTACATAAGAAAATGTATATACCAAGTTAGGAATATGTCGGTGGTTCTCCATTCTTTTAATTTGTTTGAGTCTTTGATTTTGCCCTTTGATAATATTGACTTTCCATTTTGAAATTTCCTCGGAGTTTGGTGTTTTTGTTATTTTATTTTTTATATTTCACCTTCAGCTTCATAAAGGTATTTT
>CM034361.1:72242925-72259548 GCA_019925275.1 Mytilus edulis | reverse complement strand
TGAGGTGTTGATGAAATTGACAACTTGGTGGAATGTTAAAAGGCACTCGATGGGGATTTTTGTTTATCAAAAAAGCAAATTTATTCTTCAATTATTAGAGAAACAGATTCTTACATACATTTTTAGTTTCTCGTGGATTATTGGATATCCTTGATACTAACTTCAAGACATTTCAAAATGCAATCAAAAACAAAATAATTGTCTTATAATAAAATACAATATGTTTGGTAACAAAGATGTGTTAATCACATAGTATGTAAGCAATTATATTAAAACAGTGCATTTTGCTCAAGTACACGGGATCAAACACATCCAAAACTGATAGAACATGTGTTATGCAATATACTTACTTTCTTCACAGTTACTTCCTGAGTATCCTTGGAAACAGGTACACATGTATCCATTGATTACATCTGTACATATTCCGCCATGCTGACATGGACTTGATGCGCATTCATCAATATCTACAAAATACATTTGAACATTGAACAGGATGTACATAGTAATAATTGTTTAAAAGACCAAGGAACACTTCGATTGTGACGTCTTTAGTGTAAGTTATTAATCATTTGTTAATTGTAATATTATTATATAAACTGCTTCAGACACGTAAATCTATAAATTCTAAGTTCCAAATATTTTGCGGCATTTCAATTTATTCATTTTCCTAATATCAAAAACTACAGTCACTAGTGTATCTATTGATTCGATAGATACGTGTAGTCGAGATTGACATAAAATCGAACTTCAGTCACATGTTCTGAGACCACAATTATTTCGTAGTGCATTTCTTTTAGAACATAAATGAAAATAAAAAAAAAATTCCACCTGCGCTTTCTCAAAGAAACTTTTACAGTGTGTTGTACTACGTTTGGGACAAATTATATCAAAATTATAGAGAACTTCATCAGCTATAACTCAAAATACGGACAATTTTATGTTTACGGTGTCTTGAAATCTTTTGACAGCTTCCGAAGTGCTAATTTTTAACCTTTATCAGCTGGACCAAATCACTACTTTCCTTTAGAATTCTGGACCTAATTTTTTTTACAGTGTAATTCCCCCCCCCCCCCCCCCCCCCACTTTCTTGCAATTTGAGGCATTGAACATGGAGAAATATATTTGAAAGAGGTATACAAATTAATGGCAAGTAACTCACTGTACACAATAGGGACTATATTCGTGAACAACGAAAATCAAGGGACGATAATTGTGGTCTCGGACCAGATGCATTTAGAATGTGCTTTTGCTGTGAACTTGATGTAACATATGTATAACTACTACTACTCAGTCAAAACCTACCAATTGATAATAGAGCTCATTCCATATATTTCAATATTATATTCTGTTTGAAATACCCACTGATTCGCATTGAAAACTACCGGATAATAAATATAAAAACCTAACATTATCATTGAAAATTCGTCTATCGTAAGAAATTAAAAACTCGGTGCACTTTTCTTTCTCAAATGGGCAATTTAATATGTTAAATTGAGTTGTTAGACTTTTAATTACATATAAATTACCTTCGAAATTGCATTCATTATTTAAAAATTGAACTGAAAGTCAATGGTACGCTTTTGTAATAAACACTTCAACAAGATTTTTCCTGGAATGTATTTTTTTTAGGTTTCACTTACTTTCGTCACAGAGAATTCCTGTGTATCCTGAATCACAAGTGCAAGTGTATCTATTGATCAAATCTGCACATGTTCCACCATTTTGACACGGAGTTGAAGCGCATTCGTCAATATCTAAAAATGAAGTAGCCATTTTCTTATACATTCAGAAAAAAATATGTTTTGAAATGTGTTTAAAACATTACGCTGCATTCAACGTTATTCGTGTTATTTCATTATAAGGGGACGAAGTCCCCTATTACAGTAGAAAATTCAATAAAAAAAAAAAAAAAAAAATCGGGAAAATTTCCAGAATTTTTCATTATTTTAATGAACTCAAAATCGTTCAATTTTTTTCTGTCGTGTTTTTTAATTTCCGGATCTGCGCAGAACACATAACTTTACTTCCTTTTTCCGGTCTTGTTGTCGTGAGACTTTAGTCTAGTAAAATATAGGAACTCAAAGAACACAATACCAATGTTTCATTTTTAATCATTCTTTGTCTTTGGTATGAATAAACGTTAGGCCTACCTGATGCATTGCGTTTCTTTGTTTACATTGAACATGAGGTCATAACTTAAATAACGTCACAAGTAAAATCCCTAACAACAGAACCAAAATCGGAAACGTTACGGTGTTTCCGTATCTTTTTTTTAACAAATATTTAAAATACAAAAAAAACAATTTAAACAAACTTCGTCCCCATTCACAGGTAATGCCTGCCTCATATTAATATTAAATGCATAATACTTTCCAAAATCCAAAGAGAAAAAAAACACCCTCTACAAATATCATGTTCATCCTAGAAAACTGTGTATAATCTTGATATAAAACTTAAAATGCCTATAAGATGATGATTGTTTTGAAAAAATAAGATGTAACTACATACAAACTTGTACCCAATGACCCCATAATATTTCAATGAAAACTTTTAAAATTCAAAGAGGTTTGTACGTCGTCATTATTCCACGTTATTTGTAATAAATTTTAAATCTAAAGTACACCAAACGCCCCTCAATTGCATGTATTACTCCGTTTTTTTTTAAATTTATATATACATTTATATGATCATGTATACTGCGGAGAGGTTTATCGTGCATTTCAATGGTATTTGTAATATTGTTTTATTTCATTAAAGGACATCAAATAATGATGCCCTCTATCGCTCAGGTTTATATTTATTTATAGATCCATATGATCATGTTTGTTGTCGGGAGGTTTACCATGGAAAACACCTAAACAACTCTTCTTCGACTTTTTTTTAAATTTAAATGAGACAATTCGAATTCTATTCGATATACTTCTTCAATAAATATCACAAATAAGAATACTTGGAACAATTCTAAATATATTGCATACTTTCTTCACATTGATGTCCCGTGTATCCCAAGTTACAGGTACAAATATATCCATTGACCATATCTGCACATGTTCCACCATTTTTACATGGAAGTGCAGCACACTCGTCAACATCTAAAATTAAAATGTATATGATGAAACTTAGTTGATACATGAAACGACAATTGTCAGATATAAATAATACTATCCGTTGTTGATAGTTGGGGTGTTCTTGTTGACCTGAAAAGATTCCGACTGTAAAATGGATTTTAAAAACAAAACAATGACACGAATGATTTGTGTGAACATGTATGTACAATTTTCTTTTACCCGTATCATATCTTTGTGTTGAACATATTTTGCATAAGCATAACAGTCAAAATTGTGTTCAGCAGTCAAAAGTTTCGATAAACATGTTTACTTATAAGCCAACACCAAGTAGATGTATTCCAGTAGAAACACATTGTCATGAAATTCAAACTTTTAACAAGTAACTTCAAAACAAAGCATTAAAGTTTTTTTTTTCTTTTATAGGATAGTTGTGGGTTTTCATCTTTATTCTCGTCGTTACTGTTATATACAATTTGTCGCATATCAAAACATTTCTCCAATCGAGTTTGATCTAATTTCAAAGCTCTTTTAATTTTGATTTTTTTATCAAACATACCGATATTCTAGAATGTCATATCAGATATAATGCGTTTGAATGTTGCATTTTACCTTCTTTGAGGTAAATATTTTTGTCTTTCTGCAAAATGCTAAATTTTGCTAGAAATGAATTTCAGTTCGATACTGTTGATCATTGATTTATTTTTCAATGATGCCGGTCTACTTTTAGTAGATACAAAGTATTGTGTTTGGATTTTTTAAGATTATTCTTAAAAGTACATAGGAACACGAACATCTATGCCTCGTCTTTTATCAAATGAATGAACCATGTTGTCATATAACGTGTCTGTTATAACTCTTAGACAGAAGCATTTGAAAACGACAAGACATACTGTAATCGTTAATCCACGAAATGTTTATTTTTCAGAGAATCTTGTATGCTATCAATCGTATATATTAAATATAAATCACTTAATCGTTGATTCACCCATCAGTTTTTAGTGACTGTGGGTACTTTCATCAAATAGTTTTTATGTCCCTTCATGAATGTTGTTTAAGAAGTTGCACTGAGATTATATAAACAGAAATATATTACGATCAATTGTTTACCTGAACATGTGTACGAAACTGTCATGTATTTATATTTATTTGGGCATGGGTCAATACCAATGGATCTTGGTTCAAAGGAACAGGTCTGCTTGTTCTGACATCTTTGTGTGACCCAATCTGTTGAGTCGATGGTGCATTGAAAATCACTGGAGTATGGACCATGGCCATCGGCGCACGTTGTTCCATCATTTCTCCCATACGTTGAACTAGTTATTGTCATCAACGAATTTAAGGCACACGATATGGTGTCTGTATCCATGTGACAAATAGTTTGTTCAAGGCCTAAAGTTAAAATTTATAAATGATTGATCTATATTCATTACACTGTGTATCGGTGTTTCTAGTTCCCATATTTAATAATTTCGCACTAGATGAAAGACAATAACAATCAAAACCAAGGAGTAAACAAAGTTTCGAAAAAAAAAGTACATTTAAATCAATAGTTATAAATAAGAAATAAGAAACTCCACGAACTCCACGAAAAACCGGGAGTGAAATCAGGTGATGCTGAAGGGTAAGAATTTCCTGGAGTTTTACAAGATATTTTGGGAAGATCTGAAAGAATTTGCTGTTAATACATGCAATTTTTCATATGAAAAAGGGGAGTTAACTAATTTACAAAAAATAGGAGTTATTTCCCTTCTACATAAAAAAAATGACCCACTATCTTTAGATAACTATAGGCCAATAACATTATTAAATGTAGATACAAAGATTGTAGCTCAGTCATTAGCACAAAGAATTAGTAAAATATTACCACAAATTATTCATGGGGATCAAAATGGGTATGTAAAAAATAGATATATTGGATATAACATTAGACAAATTCAAGATATCATTGATTTTGCAGAAAAATTCAACATAGAGGGAGCTCTTCTTTTCTTAGATTTCTCTAAAGCTTTTGATTCTTTAGAGTGGGATTTCATGTTTTTAGCTTTAAAAAAATTTGGATTCAAAAGTTCAATGTTGAAATGGATTAAAGTTCTATATACTGATATCAAAAGCTCAGTTATAAACAATGGTTGGATTTCAAAACCTATAAGCATTTTTCGTGGGATTAGGCAAGGGTGCCCATGCAGTGCGATAATTTTTGTAATTGCTGTTGAAATTTTAGCATGTAGGATCAGACAAGATCATGACCTCAAAGGCTTTGAAATTAAACTTGATGGCAAAACTCACACATTAAAAATTAGTCAACTAGCAGATGATACCACTCTTTTTCTTAGAACAAAACAAGACATTTCAAAAGCACTTAATATGATTGAAACATTTGGAACATTGTCAGGTTTGAAATTAAACAGAGCTAAAACTGAGGGTGTTTGGCTTGGGAAGCAAAAAAACTGCAAAGATAAACATGAAAATATTAACTGGACAAATATACCTGTAAAAAGCCTAGGTATATATTTTGGTCATAATAAAAAAGAGTGTCAAAGATTAAATGCTGAAAAACTTTTAGAAAAATCAGCAAAAATTATTCTTAATTGGAAAAAGAGAAACTTAACCATGATAGGAAGGATAACAGTTACTAAATCATTAATTATTCCTAATATTACATTTTTAGCATCTGTCTCAACCATAGAAAAAGAGTATTTAAACCAGTTTAAAAAAATGATATATGAATTTTTATGGAATAACAAAACAGAAAAAGTTAAACGCTCCGTACTAAGTTACGACAAATTCAATGGGGGATTAAAAATGATTAATTTAGAGAAATACATAGAAACAATAAAAAATAGGTTGGATTAAAAGATTAAATGCAGAGCAATTCTTAAACTGGACGGTAATACCAAAATTTTATTTAAACAAATTTGGAAATAATCTTCTTATATTGCAAATGAATCTGGATAGTATAAATTCAATACCAGATATAAAAAAGATACCAGAGTTTTATCTTGATATAATCAAAGTTTGGATCAAGAACAAAAATAATAATAATAAATACCCAAAAATCTACAGACTAATCCGCCAACAAGTTATTTGGGGAAATCAGTGGATAAAATTTCAAGAAAAAACATTATTATTCCAAAACTGGATAGATAGCAACATAATATACATAAATGATATCATAGATGAATCTGGAAATATAACAGAAAGATTTATTAGACAAAAGCTTAATAAAAAGACAAACTGGATTACTGAATTTTTAAAATTAAAAAAAGCTATACCAAAAGAATGGGTTAAAATATTAGCTGAAAAATGTTCAAGAACAACTAATGTACTAACAGATAATGTTGTGTATATTTATGACAAAGATAACTTTAAACAAAATATAAATAAATTAGAAACAAGTAAAATTTACAAAATACTATTAGAACAAGATAAAGAAATACCAATTGGCTTTTACAAATGGAAGAGACTACTAAATTTTGAAAACATAGAAAATAAAGCTCAAAACATACTTAAATTTGTTCATAATTATTTGAAAGAAAATAAATTAAAAATGTTCAGATGGAAACTATTACATTTTATTCTTTCAAACAAAGTTTTATTAAAACAATGGAAAATATGCCAAAACTCAGACTGTAATCACTGTAATATTACAGAAGATTATGAACACTTTTTTATTACATGCCACTTTCTTGATAAATTTTGGAAAGACATATTTAATCTGTTAGAAAAAGTTAAACTTGGAAAACACATTTTAACACTAAAAAATTTGATTTGGGGTTACAAAATAAATGATATAGAATATTATGATATTAATTTTTTTCTTACAGTTATTATATTTTCAATTCACAAAATACACTATTTGTCAGAGTTTAGAACAAAGAAGATAAATGTATTTTCTGTTTTTAAAACTGAGTTTAGAAATAAGCTCGTTCTACAAAACAATTTTTTTAACTATGAAAGAAAAGGAATATTAGGAAAATTATTTAAGTGTATTTGAATTGTTTGAACTGATAACATGGTTGGTAAAGTTATCATTGTGTATTAATAAATTTATTATCTAATTTTGTATTTATTTATGATGCTTGATAGACATATTATAATCTGGTACGAGGCATTATACATTACAAAAAAAAACCCCACAAAACAGCATAGTTGTTCTTTGATTACCGTACGACTATTATTCTTTCAAATTATAGCTGTCTTACCTGAATAATGATGTAGATCAAAGATAATTACAATCTTTTTCGATATTGATTGAAAAAACCGTTATCCGGAAACACATGGAAACTGATAGAAGTCATCCCAAACTCGGATGAACTATGAACATTTTCCGCAAATAAGACTATATAATATAAATACTTTAATATAATTAGAATAGCATTATTTATCTATATTGATGTAATATTTATAATATTTTGTAAACGACTAACAATATGCAGTTTATCTACCTGAAGAATCCCTGAACTTCTGGTACTAATGAAACAGGGACCTTCACTGAGATAGCTGTGTCAGTGGAGTAATTGTTAACAGCGAGCAATACTGTTGTTGAATAAAAAAAAAAAAAAAAAAGAATTTCCTGGACCGTATACGGCACCCGTCGTGTGAAAATAATACTCAGTAAATCAATGTTTTCATATTCACTAATTTTGTTTGCAGAATAATTTGAATTTTGACTTTGATTACATATCACACAGCTTTCAAATTTAAGAAAACTGTATTGTGTATAATAGTTATGAAAGGTACCAGGATTATAATTCAGTACGCCAGACGTGCGTTTCGTCTACATAAGACGCACCAGTGACGGCCATGTGAAAATATTTATATAAAGCAAAACACGTACAAAGTTGAAGAGCATTGAGGATCCAAAATTCTAAAAAGTTGTGCCAAATACGGCTAAGGTAATCTATGCCTGGGATAAGAAAATTCCTTACTTTTTCGAAAAATTCAATGTTTTGTTAACTGGAAATTTATAAAAATGACCACATTATTGATATTTATGTCAACACCGAAGTGTTGACTACTGGGCTGGTGATACCCTCGAGCTCGGGGACGAATCGTCCACCAGCAGTGTCATCGACCCACAATGGTGTAAATAGTTATCAAAGGTACCAGGATTATAATTTAGTACGCCAGACGCGCGTTTCGTCTACGTAAGACTTATCAGTGACGCTCATATCAAAATATTTATAAAGCCAAACACGTACAAAGTTGAAGAGCATTGAGGATCCCAAATTCCAAAAAGTTGTGCCAACTACGGCTAAGGTAACCTATGCCTGGGATGAGAAAATCTTTAGTTTTTCGAAAAATTCAATGTTTTGTAAACTAGAAATTTACAAAAATGACCACATTATTGATATTCATGTCAATACCGAAGTGTTGACTACTGGGCTGGTGATACCCTCGGGAACGAAACGTCCACCAGCAGTGGCATCGACCCAGTGGTGTAAATAGTTATCAAAGGTACCAGGATTATAATTTAGTTCGCCAGACGCGCTTTTTGTCTACATAACACTCATAATGACGCTCATATCAAAATATGTATAAAGTACCACCGTCAAACATTATTAACATGTGTCCTAAAATGTGTACTAATGATACACGAGAAACAGGTTAACTCTATGGCGCAATTTCTTTATTTTCAAGAAATCTCTTTTGAGGAAAATTGAAGATTTTTAAAGATTTGATTATAAATGCCTTTCAAATAGTCGGTTTATTTCGTGATTTTGAAACATGTTGATTTTTTAAAACCATTATAAATAAGGTATGTTTGTTTCATCCATGAAATAATTAAGATTAGCACAAGCTTACCATATATTATTGAAACATATATATGTATAGAATAGAAAATCCATAAAAACTGCATGGTCTCAATATACAGTATAAACCTTAAAAAATTGGTTTAACAATGCTATAACCAAAGCTTCAACAAAGTGAAAAAGATGTTAATTAATCCTAGATTTATAGAGCTTATTTATATTGATTATACGGAATTATTGAATTATAATTAAATTCAAATACAAATTAAAATCGTTATACCTAAACGGTTTTTGATTCATTTAATTGGTGATTCCAAATTGTCTAGTCTTAATTGGTGCTTCCTAATTAGTTAGTCTTCTACAATTGTGATATTCTTTTTTCATTAGAAGATCAAAATAAATATTTGATATAAAGTGTTCTAATTTCAGTAATTTTCAAATTGATTTTGGAATAAAGTTGTAATTACTTTTCAGGCATGTATTTACTTTCTATTGAACAGTAAAATTCATAAAAATAAATTGAAAACGTTTGAAAAGTTATGCAGTTCACAATTATTGTTCAGTGCATTTTTTGTATACAATCAATTCAAATAAAAATAAAACATCGCACCTGCTCTATCTCAAGATAATGGTTACTGTTTACAATTATACTATTGGGACACATAATACAAAAAATAATAGAAACTTCTGCCATCATTAATTCAAAATATTGAAAATTCTTTTTAAAGGGGGTCTACAATTCAGTTTTACAGCTTCAGAGATACTAGTTTTTAACATTTTTCAACTGGACCAAATCACTACTTGACATAAAAATACAGCACTCAATTGGTTTAACATTTTATTTCATTCCCTTACTTAATGCAAGCATAACATTTAAAGAAATAGATTCAAAAAGAGTATGGACAAAATGCTAGTTATACACTGTCCACACTAAGAACTATATGTGTAGACAACGACAATCTGAGGACGATAACTGTGTCCTTGGAACATTATGATTGCCTATAAAAGTCATATATCATAATGAAACCACGAAAGTTGAAACTGTTTTGATTATTTGAATTGCTAAATATAACTGCGTAACAAGTGTTTTTTTTCTTCCCTTTCTGGTGATGGAAAATCCTACATATTTTATCAAAATCTACATGAATGTAGTGCATTTACATTATTGCCTTCCCGTGAACTAATCCCCCATATTTTCTCGTAGGCAGTGACCTTAACTACGATATCTCTATCTGTAACTCCGGCTGGCGCAAAGTACAATTGCGAGGGAGACACTCGTGAGAAAATGTTTACACACGTGTATTGAAGGTAAATAACTGATTCTTTATAATCAGCTGAGCGACGAGCACATCATACGCCCGTGGTCTTGTGTCTTAAGTTTCATTCAATAATCATCAATAGTTTCTGAGATACGGCGTGACATGTGAACCCCCCCCCCCCCCTTTTTTTTTACAAAAAACGCAATTACTACAAAGTAAAATTTGGAATCATCACCAAAACGTATACAGATTATTAGACTAATATAAATAAGAAGTGAGTAAAGTTTTAAGCAATAATCAATTATCGTTTTTGGGATACGGTGCGGCATGTGACCCCCCTCTTTTTTCATAAAACACAATAACTCTAAAAATTTGAATCATCACCAAAAAGTAGAGATCTTTAAATATATTACTAAGAATTGTTTAAAGTTTTAAGCAATAATCATAAATCGTTTTTGATATACGACGAGACATGTGAAAAAAAACTCCTGTGTTTTAGTTACAAAGTACTATATAATTTAAAAAAGATTAATCATATTTTCTCAAAAAAGTATACAGATCGTTTGACCATCATGTTAAGTTTCATGAAATTTAAATGAGTTGTTCTCATGTTACTGGGCGACTTGTTTACGCTTGACAGACGGATTAACGAACATCGGAAATTTGTATCCCATAAATGCTCCCGTCAAAATTTGTACGGGCGTTTTAAAACACTCTTACTCAACAGAGCATCAATCCACTGTTATGGTTCAGATTAATAAACAAAGGTAACAGCATGAAAAATATAAAATGACTCTTTTAATTCACCTAATTGTTACACGTGTGCTGTGTTAATCAGTGCAGTTCCTATAAGATAAGAAGTATTTATTATATTATATTCGATTCAACATTTTCTCGAAACAAAACATCTAGAATTTTTTATCAATAACCTGGAATATTTAAGTTTCTACGTTTAGTGCATATTAAACACATGCTGTTCAGTTGAAAAAATATTACATTGAAGTTCTTGCTACTTTATGAAAAAGAGTTATTTTTTACAAGGTGTATAAATACCTAGTAAATGACTGCTTTTACGATTTTGGATAGCTTGTCTTTTTTCGATAGAGAATATGGAAATGCTTTTAATAAAACTATACTAAGGTTTAAATCTAAGAAAGAAATTGATAATGTTAATAATTATCTTAAGATATGAATCGCAGTAAGATGTAATAATAATCGTTGTGTTGTTATCAGCATGTACTATTTATCTACTACCAATAAACATTAGCTAGAACCATGCAAGTTTTGTTTTATGAAATGGTATTTCAAGACTTGCAAATTGGCTACTTGACAACAATATAAATATTAAGTTATACTTGAGTTGATTTCTAACTATGTGTCTGTGATTTTATTAGCTAAATGAACATAGGATTGATATAAAGGATTTTCATTCAGTTCATCTATTTGCTATTGATCAAATTTCCAAACATTGACGATAAATGGATTTCCAATTTAAGAATGGATTGTTATCTTGTTGAATTGCATTGTGTTTTTATATCATGAAATATTGATGAATTTCTTTCAGTTACTGTCATTATCTGTTTTTAAAATTTATTCTATAATACTAATATTCTTTTTTAATATGTTTTATATGGATTTAATGTGATAGAATAATTTCATTCACAACATTTCAATCCAAATAATCATTTATTTTACTAATGCTATTTTAAACAGTAATTTGGACAGTCAACTTTGATCTTTTTTTCATTTCTCATGACAATTATGTTCAGACATTGTATGTACATTAGTAGAATCAATTAGAGGAGTGGATTGTGTTGAATAGCAAAGTAAATACACTTTTTTAATGTTACTGGTCAATATCATTAATGTATACATTTAAAGCCAATACGTATTCTTTGTCATAGTAAATTAAGAAAGTATTGACATAGATATGGGACCAAATCAATTACTCAGATAAAAGTTTAACTTCAAAAGGACGAGTAATATAATAATAAAATAAAGAAAAGTTGTAATGCTGTGATAAATAGAGAATAATACATGACAAAATCCGTATCATATGCTTTATTAGTCTGAGATACCTTTAGGTCCGAGGGATGATATTGGTCGAGGGTGATACGGCATGTGACATGAATTTTGCCATATTTTATACGCTTTATCATATATTTCAACAGGAGAGTATATATGAACTGCTTGTTGATCCCTAGCACCTGTTGGTTACCTTCAGTTCAATTGTGATGTGATAACGGGTAGGGGTATAATAAAGGGTATGACAAAGGGTATGATAAAGGGTGCGTATCGAAATTGCGTGATATGGATTTAATCAGCAGAATATTTATCAAATATTCAAAACTTTGTATATACTTCTAAATATATGATAAAAAGCAAAAAAGTCATATTTGGCATACTGATATCATTAAAAATTATGTGAAGAAAAACTAGTTCACAGTAAATCAAAATTGTATTGACATAGATGTGGGAAATTATCAATAACTCAGAAAATAAGAAAAAAATCTTCAAAGGGACAAGTAATTGAACAGGAAAATCCAAAAATTTGTGATGATATCATAAAAATCAACATAGGTCCTACTGAAGTCCTTATTAGCATACCGATATGATTTAAATCTTTTAAAATTATGTGAAGCAAAACTGATGAAAATGCATTAGCCGTATTTGGCACAATCTTTTTGGAAGTTAGTGTCCTCAGTGTTCATCAACTTTATACTTGTTTTGTTTTCAAATCATTCTGATCTGAGCGTCACTTATGAATATAATGTTGACGAAACGTGCGTTTGACGAATTCAATCATTACCTTGGTACCTTTGATAACTAATTATTAATGCAACACACGTTTACTAAAGTGTAGACTCATAAAAACATATGAGAAGTACCAACCAATACGAGATAATCATATTACATTATCTCGCGTCTATTTAAGTTTTTCTTCCTTATACATGTTATAACCATGTTGAAAAAGGTGGTTTGTAAGAAACACACCGTGCTAATACAGTTCATACACTTTGAACACACAAGAGCGTAACTTACATTATCTTAAAATGATTACATAAGCGTCGCCCTATGGGAATGGAATTATGTTGCTGTTAAGAATGCAAAGTTTAATATTGGAAAGAGGAAATCATCACGTCTGTCATAAAATCTAGTTTGAAGTGTCTATATAACAGCAAACAGAGCTTTTTGTTTATGTAGTCTTCTTCGTTAAATTTCAAGTTTAGTGTTTTATACTAAAGATTTGATAAAATGGGAACAGGGGATCCTCGACATATCTGAAAGTGACATAATAAAACATATTAAACGATTTCCCTGTTAGGTTTTGAAAAGGTTTTGTATGTTTTGCTTCATATGGGTATTATAACAGTTCAGGGAGAAGAAATGAACAATAAGCTGGCTGTTAAAATATGAATATACTTAGCGCAATATATACATTAAATATGCTTTGCTTGTAAACAAATCCTATATTTTGACGATATCAGCGTAAGTGAATATGTTTATTAGAGTCTCACGTATGACGATTTTTCCTGAATTAGCACCACAAAATCCTAGGTTTTCATAAGACATGTAAGATGAATCGCTTGGTTGCGAACTGTCAAGAATAAACCGAATATAAAAAAAATAACTTTATCATTATCATTGTCTTGTTTTGTTCTGCGATGTAGATCTTTATCATAGATATGGGAAGATGTGGTATGAGTGCCAATGAGACAACTCTTCATTCAAGTCCCAATTTATAAAAGTAAACCATTATGGGTCGAGGTACGGTCTTTAGCACGGAGCGTTGGCTCACACCGAAAAACAAGCTACAATGTATAAAGAGCCCCGAACAGTTACTGGTGTACAACCATTCAAACGGGAGAACATATGGTCTAATATATATACAAACACGAGCAACGAGAAACAATATGAACCACATCAACAAACCGACACCTACTGAGCATCAGATTCCTAACTTTGGACAAGTGCAAACAATTGCAGAGGGTTTAAATGGTTATTTAATAAATAGGACTAATTGCGAATAATGTATTATTCCGATTCATTAATATCAATATTGTAAACAACTAAAACCGGTTTGTAAGAGTCTGATGGACTCAATACATGCAATTTGTTTTCAATCTTTTTATCCCTTTTTCGTCCTTAAACTATTTCGATCAAGATACATAACATACAATAATGAAATTTTATTTGTACTGAATGTAAATTCTTGGCGTGTCTATTTGAAAAAATTATTTGAGAGGAGAAATAATGACTGAGCTTTATAATGTTGATTGAAGTTTTGTAACAGTCATTATATGTTTAAATGAAATTAAGGTATTACACATCTGCCTACCTTTCCAGAGCACCTGAGATCACCCCTAGTTTTTGGTGGGGTTCTTGATGTTTATTCTTAAGTTTTCTATGTTGTGTCATGTGTACTATTGTTTGTCTGTTTGTCTTTTTCATTTTTAGCCATGGCGTTGCTAGTTTATTTTCGATTCATGAGTTTGACTGTTTGACTCTGGTATATTTCGACCCTGTTTTGAAAACGTTTTACAAGGATATATTTGGGTTAGACAAATACGTGAAGAATGTTTTGATGCTCTGTTTGAAAATGAAAACGGAATTATAGACTTTTATCTTTAACTGTATATGATGCTGAAGTTAACGCTGAATAACACAGACTTGTTTTCTGATTGAGGAACGCCTTCATAGGACTCATTAATGTTGCCGAAAAACATAATCGAGCATTTTTTCCGGAAATATATACTTTTAACATGTGTTAAAAGAGTGATACATTTCCGATGTTATTTCATTCATTCAAAAGATGGTACAGTGATACAATATCTTTTTTTACAATATAGTTAGTCTAACAATCTGTGCAATGAATATAGAATATAGTTATTGAACTGATTCAAACATATTTGTTACCGTAACCAATGAATAAACATAAAACTTTTTAACAACTTTTTGGAAATGAGCGTCACTGATGAGTCTTATGTAGACGAAACGCGCGTCTGGTGTACTAAATCATAATCCTGGTACTTTTGATAACTATTAACACATACTTTCAGAAGATGTAGGATAAGTGCGAATGAAACAACTCTCTATCCAAGTCTTAATTTGTAAATGTAAACCATCGTATGTCAAAGTACGGCCTTCCACCCTTAACTTTGACTCATATCGAACAACAAACTAAAAAGGGTCCCAAAACTTACTACTATAAAACCATTCAAACAGAAAAATCAACAGTTTCATCTTTATTAAAAAAAGATAAACGAAAACCGAGAAACACTGATACAAAAGTGAACTCACAAAAACAATTAACTTCTAGGAAACTTCAAAACAGAAAGTCCCTTTCTTAAAAGTTCAAACACATCAAACAAATGGACAACAACCGTCGTATTCTTGACTTGGTACAGGCATTTCCTTCTGTAGACAATGGTGGCTTAAACCTGATTTTATAGCTAGCTTAACCTCTCACATGTATGAGACTCGCATCAAGTTCTATTATAATGACAACGAAATTATATCTTATTTCCGAGAAAATATGTTTCACAGGAATTGTAATCACAGAAAATATGTGTCAGCACTAAAACAAATTTCCGGAACTAATTGTTTACAAAATGTGAAATAATGATAACTTTAAACTCACTTAAGATAAATTCTCAGTATATAAGATTACTTGTTTAACCAGTGGAACACATTACACAGATAAGGAACATATTTCATCATGTTCATCAGGTAAAGAACAAATATCCAGACAAAGAAACTTATTTACCGGATAAAGAACAAATCTTTTAAACTAAAAACTCAATGTCACAAGATTTAGTACAAATTTTCACAATCTTAGCACTTATTTAACAGGTAAAGTGTGGAACTTATTTCATAGAGATTGTACAAATTATAAAGAAAATATATGTGCAAAAAGTTCTCAAGAAACATACTTCCTGTGATAGTATTTGACTGGACCTTTTTTAAAGGCACACATTTTGGCTCACAGATGCACTAATCGAAGATGTTATTTTTTAAATTGGCTCAGTTTGCCAAAATAAATGTGGAATATTCGCTGTCAACCTTACGACTTGTTCTGTAATTTCAATCATTCATTTACATTCCGGCTACAATATCACCTTAATATTTGCCCTTTAATATGTTTTACTATGCATGTTTACAGTGCAAAAATGCGTGCACTCAGATATGTACGTCTTCTAGTATTTTCAACCGTTTTTGAGGTAACCAGAATCTGGTCTTCTATTCTATTTACCCTATACATAAATGCAATAGGAAATTACAACAACACTTCGGCAGAACATTCAAGGATCCCTAATCTTCTAGTGGCGTGAATTGAATAAAAGTAACAACAAATATACCACATATCTATTGATTCCTTTATTAGCTAATAGATACATTTAAAATTGTTTGACATAATAGTGCATTTTTCCAAATGCTATTGTTGAAATTGCTGAAATCATCTGACATGTATGGTCAATAACATCATACTCGAATCCATAGCAATCGTTATTTAAAGTGCACATTCTGGCACAGTTTAATCGA
>CM034361.1:72162688-72242825 GCA_019925275.1 Mytilus edulis | reverse complement strand
ACCGTTCATAGGATTGATGAATATATGAACGTTTCAGATATTTGTTCATAAGACAGCAAAGAAACAACATTGAAAAACACAATAACCCCTTAGTAAGCTTTCATTCAAATAGTTAAACAAGTTAGGGATCCTTAAATTTTGGATTCGTTGAAAAAAGTAAAATCACAAAAATACTGAACTTAGAGGAAAATCAATTCGGAAAGTCCATAATCACATGGCAAAATCAAATAGCAAAACCTATCAAAAACGAATGGACAAGATCTGTCATATTCCTGACTAGGTACAGGCATTTTCAAATGTAGAAAATGGAAATGGGGAAGACATGGGGTGCGTCAAATATCTAATGGGGTCACTAAACTTTCTCAGCCTTTCACAAAATTTAATCATTATAATTTTATGATTAAAAGTCATTTTAATAGAGGAAGGGCATGTGTTTATTAATTTGTCTTTCTGAAACACGTTTGTAATAGAGTCTCATACACTACATGTATATAAGTTTACAATTTCCCCTCTAGTTCCATGTGTTTTACATAATTGAAAACAACACGTTTAATTATTTCATGTGTCCGACGTGCTTTTCTGGATTTACCTTTATCAGAAACGCTCAATGCCAAACAAAAGTGTTAGTAAACTCGAAGTAACTCATCATAATGCATTGTAGTTCATTGAGTCGATTGCTCAGTTTTGCCAGGTTATTTTTACCTTTCATTTTGGAAATTTGATGCAAATATATTCTGACGACGGAAAATCTAGAGTTCCCAGCTTGTCTAATACAAAGATAGAACGATTAAAAAAGTAAAAAAAAAATTGTTTAACTTATTTAAGATATTACAAATCAACTTACAAATCAAAATAATCGAAGGTAATGTTTGGCAATGCGATACCAATCTTCATTTTATGTCTATGGTCATGCGTGCTTCTTAATAGTTTATATAATTTAAGATATTACAAATCAACTTTGTTCAGGGAAATAATCGAAGGTAATGTTTTGGCAATGCGATACCAATCTTCATTTTATGTCTATGGTCATGCGTTGCTTCTTAATAGTTTATATATTTATAATACGTTCTATATAAACTATACAAGAGTATAGGTTAATATAATATTAAACATTATTATGCTTTTGTATTTAAACAAATGAATACTATATTGCATGTACTAGTAGGATTAAAATAAACTGATGTTCAAATTACGATTTTGTGTATTGGAGATATATCATTGCCTGTCATAATTTGATTCATATTGCTACTATATTCAATCTTGTATTTTATATCTAACTAATTATTAAAAGGCAGTCGTAACTATATTTTAAATTATAAATTAATTTACACATTTTTACAGTATTTCTGTATGTGTTTTTAGAAATGTTCTCTTTGAAGTGAATAATTTTAGTTATACATACCTATGCATTCGTATGTAGCTGTAATGTACTTTATTTTACTGGGACACGGATCAGTAACGATGTCGGATGGTCGCAATGTACAAGATTGAATATCTTCACATCGCTGGCTTAACCAATCAGTTGAGTCTATGGTACACTGATCACCCGGTATTGTGTATCCAATCGCACATGTTGTTTCATTCAATCGACCATACACTGAACTTACTATTGATATTAATGAATGGACGTCACAGGATATAGTGCCATAATCATGTTCGCATATAATCTGTTGTTCACCTGAATAAAAATAAATAAAACCCTCGATTTCAGATACAAACTAATAAACAAAAAAGAAAGTATGTAGTCTGATGGAAAAGAAATAAAAAAAATAAAATTGATTCGAACTGACATTGAAAGTTTTATATACACAATTTAGCTAGACAAAAAACTAAATACGTCATCAATTTTAATCGAACAGGGTCAACGAAACGTTGAAAAAACGATTGAAATTATAAAAGCTTTCATTCTTAAAATATCCGAAATATCCCTTATGCCTTTTTACAGTCCTGTTACTAATGACTGTTGCCTACATATTTGCTAATAAGCTTTCTATTTTGTGTTTTTGTACTGTTGTTTGTATTGTTTGTATCTTTGACTTTTTTGTTTTTATCATGGCATTAACGGTTTATTGTCGAGTTATGACTTTTTATTATTTAGTTTAAATTGAAGCTTTTCACCTCCCTCTTGCGACAGACACTATGATGATCACAGGTTACCACTGCTGGTGAAGTTTTAACAATTCCCCAATTGTATCACCAGCCCAGTAGTCAGCACTGTGTTGATCTGAATTATCATTGATATGGTCATATTTATGAATTAACTGTTTACAAATCTTTTGAATTTTTGAAATACTAAGGCTTTTCACACTCAGGAATATATTACCTTAGCTGTATTTGGCAAACATTTTAGGAACTTGGGTCCTCAATGCTCTTCATTATCACTGAACTATTATATATATTTGATTAGGGGCCAGCTAAAGGACGCCTCCGGGTGCGGGAATTTCTCTCTGCATTGAAGACCTGTTGTTGACCTTCTGCTGTTGTCTGTTCTATGGTCGGGTAGTTGTCTCTTTGACACATTCCCCATTTCCATCCTCAATTTTATCTTCAACTCCATACTTTATTTGGACTTTGTTTTTTTTATTCGAGCGTCACATGTGAATCTTTTGTAGACGAAACGCGCGTCTGGCGGATATACACAATTTAATCCTTGTATCTATGACAAGAGGAACTTATGTCTAAAATAAGTATTATATTATTTTCTATATTAGACAGTTGCTGTTAATCTATGATATAAAAAAGAAGATGTGGTATGATTGCCAATGAGACAACTGTCCACGAAGAGACCAAAATGACACAGACATTAACAACTATAGGTCACCGTACGGCCTTCAACAATGAGCAAAGCCCATACCGCATAGTCAGCTATAAAAGGCTATAAAAGGCCCCAATATGACAATGTAAAACAATTCAAACGAGAAAACTAACGGCCTTATTTATATAAAAAAAATGAACGAAAAACAAATATGTAACACATAAACAAACGACAACCACTGAATTACAGGCTCCTGACTTGGGACAGGCACATACATAAATAATGTGGCGGGGTTAAACATGTTAGCGGGATCCCAACCCTCCCCCTAACCTTGGACAGTGGTATATTAGTACAACATAAGAACGAACTATAAAAATCAGTTGAAAAAGGCTTAACTCATCAGATGGACAAAAATACAAGTGGACTTTATTGAGAACTATCTGGTCGATGTCATATGTAGTGAATGTGTTTTTACTTATAATATGAATTGTCATTGATTTGGTCAAAATGATAAATTAACAGTTAAATTCAATGTGTGATTTGTATATAGTATTATAATCTAATGATATTGTGTTCCTTTATTAAAACCTTAAAATGAGTTAAAAAAAAATCAATTTAATTCAACTGTTGTACAAGTGAGAGGTTTAAAATGTTATTAAACCAGGTTCAATCCACTATTTTTCTTCATAATAATGTAATGTAAATGCATGTTCCAGGTGAGGAATACGACAGTTGTTATCCATTGATTTAATGAGTTTAAGCTTTTGATTTTGTGAATGCTCAGGGACTTCCCGTTTAGAATTTTCCTTGAAGTTTGGTATGTTTTTTATTATTTTCCTTTTTTTTTTTGATTAACTGAAGTTAAATCTTACTTAAAAACATTTTTTTCCGACAGTACACTAAATTTTGAAATCGTAGCGGTACACAGTTTTACCATTAACAATTTCATAAAATGATAACTTGTAGAGCAAACGTATAAGAGTCTAGCTTCCCACGTGTCTAAATTGCATTCTGATAAAAAAACAAAACATATTTGTTTGAATTTATTTTTAGATGAGCAGATTGGTAGCAGATTGGTAACAATTTCAGATTGAAACGAAATAATTGGATTTCGTTCTATTAAAAGATTACGTATTGAGTCCAAATTAATAAACAAAATGTGTGTTTTATCTATTACAATGAACATTAATATATATGCAGCAGTTTGAACCTGACGTTTACCAAATCAATTATGTTTAATACAATGATATAAACTTACCCGAAATCGGTAAAATGAAGTCAAATATTAAATTAAAAATCAGAAGCATCTTCATCCTTTTTGTCCCTTTTTATTACATGACTAATTAAAAAAAAGTATAACAGCAATTCTGTAACATTTAGTCGAGCTTGTTATGTAGTCAAGTCGATGGTCTTGCTGCGTGCGCAAAGTATACATACTGTGTTTTATTAAATGCATTTTTGTTTGATTTATTATTGTTAAATATAATAATTGAAATAGGCATTCAGTTTAAATGGCTTTAAAAACTTTTAAATGTTGATTTTAAATATATTCAGTACCCGGTTTTTTTAATAACCACAAAACGATGTTACTAAAAGGTTAAATGTCCGAAAGTGTTTGATGATTGTAAATATGGATTTAGCACAGTATATCTCGTAGAAATTACCGTGAACCTTGAAGTAAAGATAAATATTTGATTTCTAATATCACTTAGTCATTAGTAAAAGTCAACATTCAATGAACTAAGTACAAACCTTTTTTATACAATGTTTAAAATTCAACCTCACGTCAACTCAATCTACTGAAAGAGGTTATTTTGCTTCATGAGAAATTGTAATTGTGCTCCAATACAATAATGTGTCTATGTAAGATTGATATATGAAAAAAAATTGAAAGGACCCAAATATCAACAAGGCCGTACCTTGACCTTTATGGTTTACTGTCATAAGTTGTTACTTGAATGGTGAGTTGTCTAATTGGCACTCATACCACATCTTCCTATATCTAATCAATATGAAATATGATAGAGTAATTTATCAAAATATATAAAAGAACACAGTTTTGTTAATTTTGACTTATAACGATACTGCATCAACCATGTCAAAATGGGAATAAATAATATTGAGTTTCATTTGAAATAGCCAAATAAATATACGTTCAATAAAACAATGAGTAAAACGGAACAACTGATGTTGTATAGAATCCCGCATCCAGCATAGATAAGATCTATAGACTTCTTTTTCCAAAATACAAATATTCCTTCCAATACCTGAAGTCACACAACAAACCTAATACCTCATATCGTTGTTGAGAATACGTCTTCAAATCGCGTACGTAAAAAGTCCGGTATAAAGAGAGTCAAATCCATTAGAGTACTTATACAACAATATAGATATGAATTTAACTTCAATAATTGATTATAGATCGCATGCATCCCTACTCTTAAGGGGGCTCGCGGGTATAAATCATTTTTTTTTTATTAGGATTTCGCTATATGTTTTTATAAATGAACTTTATCATATACTTAGTAGAAAAATTAAATACAAAAATGGGGTCACCGTACATTTAAGCTCACAATCTGCCTCCGAATGAAGCATACATTTTTGTTCATGTCCTTTTTTTCTGTTGAACTAATTGGAGAAAGAGAAGTTATATCGAAATAAAAAAAGAACTAAATTACAGAAATCGCTTACATTTTACAATTATTTAGTTTATGTACAACTTATTTGAAAACAATAATAAAAAAAATATAGGTCACCGATGAGTTAGAAAAAATATGTCAATTGTAATGCCAAACAAATGGCATTTTTGCACCAAAGGGAGATAATTTGAGCTTTATCAATGATATAAACGTTTTAAAGGTCATCTGGGGTCAAACCGAATCGATTTGTTGGGTTGATTTTTGTACCATATCATAAAGTAATAACTAATAGTGTAACAAATAAAATTTCTAATGAAAAAGCATGCCAAATGTTGAATTTTTCGCTGAAATTTTGGTACCCGCGTCCCCCTTAACAATACATTTCAAAGATACCAGACTTAAACCGATGTACGCCAAACGCCAGTTTCATCTACGCAATATTCATTAGTGACGCTCGAATAAATGTTATTTAAAAAGACGTATTAACGTTCGTAGTTGAAGAGCACTTTTAACCAAATGTATTTTAAAATACAGCTAAGTTAATATATTCCTGGTGTATACAATCTTTTTGATTAAGTAATTTAAGAAAGTTTTGTAAATAGTTTTAACACGTAAATTATTTTAACACGTCAATAATAAGTCATATCAACAGAAATGCTGGACTAATGATATACTCGGGGAGGAGCCTTTCACCAGTAATTGTATTGACGCAGTGGTTATAACTTATATGAACATAGATAAGTGGTTTAATACATAACCTCATCATATATATCAGAATTGAAAGACTCATCGTTGGACAAATGTATAATACTACATGCATTTATATTCATATATAGATACATGCACTTTACTGTACAGAAAACTGCAGGTTCCTAACGGTTCTAGTAGTATTTGTATTAATTTTATTTTATTCTACACCCAATAAGGCTTGTTTTGTTTGTTAACCTTTATTATATACACTTTTTTCATGTGCGTTGAATGAATTATAAACACAGTTTTGTACTCCCGTAATATGAATTGGCTTAATTGATTTTTATTACAAACATTCACTCCCGTATCTTCTTGAACAGGTCGAGAATTCTAGATTTCTTGACGTCAGAATATATTTGCATAGTAATTGTCCAAACACAAGGACAACATGGCCTTGACAAATTTACCAATCGTTTCAAAGAACAACAATGCATTATGAGCTACTACGAGTTTACTACCACTTGTAAAAAACGTGGAATTAGTGGGAAAACGGTCAACTAATATAGTGTCTGGGACTCTCATAATACATGTTTTTTTGTTCTGCGAATATGTTTATTGTAAAATATATAACATAATCCTCAATTTGCATGCTCAGATTAAAAAAGCATTGTTTACTGGCTTCACAATTCGACTTTCGATTTCGCCTTGTAAAAGTAGTTAACTGGTTTTTTTTCATTGCTATGTATTGTACATGTGCAATAATATCACGGCGAGCTCTTTTAAACCTGTATAATGTCATTCGAAAACATTTCTATTTCCGAAAACACGAAGAACTGGCACCGAAACACTTCTATCTGTACTGGATGTGTAAACTTTTAATCAGGACCTGAACTAAAAGTAGGACCATCACAAATTTCAGGATGCTAGAAAAAGGTGTTATAAAATTGGGAACGGTCATTGGTTTTACATATTTTGTATTGGTTTCGTCCATCGATAAAGTCGGTCTGTTTCTAATTTCATCCGAAAATATACCTCAGAGATATCGTTCGGCTGCTGCCCTATTGACGTATGTGCAATATCTCCAATTGTTTAAATCCTCTGGATCATAATGGGTGCCATATTACCAATTATGATTTTCCAAAAGATACTTTTTATATAGAAATAAGAAGATGAGGTATGAGTTCCAAATGTGACATCTTTCCATTCAAAACACAATATTGTAAAGTAGTAATCTATTTAGGAACCAACAATTACTAGTGTAAAAAAATAAAACAAATAATAAAAACAACGACCTTATTTATATACAAAAGGAGAAGAAGAACAAATACACTATAATTGTCCATCAATACCATCACTTCCTCCATTTATATTAATGGTACAACTTTAATAGAAGCATTTTGAAACATTGAAAATTTTGAAGCTGGAAGCATAAAAGTATTTACAGTTGTGTAATCATTATAAATACATGTTGTATTATGAGATGATTCATAATTGTCAATGGAATTTGTTAGCAGGTACTAAACTATCATCATTTTGAAAATCTATATCATTGCATGTAGCCATGTTATAATTGTTCTACATTATATATGTTATATTCATTCCAGGAGGCCAAGTGTGGCTTTGAGGGCTGGCAACGGTGCAGGCGGTGTTGTCGCGATAGCATGAGGTCGTATTCCGGTGAGGGAAGAACAAGAACGTGCTTCCGCATTTTTGCAGATTTATAGTTGTTGTTCTTATATATATATATATATATGTATGAATATAATACGTGTTTTCAGCTTAGATCACCTTCACTGTTGATCCAATGAAGGAATCTGTCGTACAGTTGACACGTATTTAAACGTATTTATTCTAAACATGTAAAGACAATTGTTTGTCATATATTTCATGTATTTATAATTTCAATTTTAAAATCATTCCTTTCAGAGGACAAAAATCATCAACACCTTCGTTGTTGTATTTTTCGGTTTTAATTATTTTGTAAATAACATCATGACTTGGTTCTGTTCTGTGTTAAAGTCATAAATTGATGAAATCCAACGTACACGTATTTGAATTTTTTAGAAAATCAGCTGAAGGTTAGATTAACTCTACAAGACGGACTTTACAATATACAACATTTGTACACCTTATATATGCTTCCAGTATTTATTTCATTTAAGGAGCTGAAATAATCACGAAAACGTGACATTTATCACTGAACCATGAGATCCGGTGAAATCTGACTTCGGATAATGCAGATCATATGTACTAAATATTGGTGTCCAATAACGCATCAACTAAGATAATTGGCAGATGAAAAAGGAACTTTTAAGCTTTCGACTATTGAATGTAATCAGGAATATGAGGTCAAGGCAGCAAATCATATGCCAAGCATTATACATGTTATTATTATAGATAAGCTCATCAAAGATACAAGACGCGCGTTTTGTCTACAAAAGACTCATCAGTGACGCTCGAATAAAAAAATGTAAAAAAGGTCAAATAAAGGTCGAGTTTGAAGAGCAATATGACCAAACATTCCTAAAAGTTTTGCAAACTACAGCTAAGGTAATCTCTTCCTAAGGTAGACCGTTTATTGCAAGCACGTTTGTTTATTTAACTGTGCACTTATATTCAACATTCCAAGGTTAGGATAATAATGAAAAATCATTTTTCTAACACGATTAAATGGACAATGTACATATGCAATCATGTAGAATACTAATGGAAAAAAGTAGGATTTTTCAATTTGCACGGCAGTTGAAGATGCACCATTTGATTTTAAGTTAAGATGGTTATTATTTCATAACAGTCAAATTGAGTTGATTAACCAATTTGTGATTATGTCGATGGCGAATGATACCAGAGGGACATTCAAGCTTATTATTGGCAATGCCATGGCTAAAAAAGAACAAAACACCTCATAAACGGTGATGACATTTCGGTAAAAATATACATTCTAAGATATCATTGTTATCATTGACACGTTATTCACATCAATCGTATATGTAGTTCGCATGTACATGATAGATATCCACGTCATTTTTCTTAATAGGTAATGCACTCGTTTCGTATCGTCCCATAACAACTTCTTTTTTGTTTTTGTTTTGTTTTAAGGTTTAAATTGAGCTAAATCCATATAAATAAATCACATTCACATTAAATAATTATAAAGTTAACCAACAGTTTGCTAATGTCTTTGTATTAATGAATACTCTAATGGGTTTTATTTCCCGAAAGAGATACTTTTATTGTTTGAAAAGGTTAGATTATTCTTTAAAAGAAAATTGTTAATGGGTGTTATGTTTGACCGGCACACTTTAAATATATTGTGACGGTACACAACGGAAAGTTCAAATACAGTGAAGGTCAGTACTCATGAAAGTAATCAGAAGTTCTCAATATGATTGAATTTTTAATGCTATATAATATTAACTGATCTATGAAATTTATGAAAATATGATATATAAGTGATGTTTTGTTATAGTTCTGTGACCTTCGCTGCTTTAATTCACCACACAAAAAAAACCATATGCATTTTTTCAAATACCTATGTGATATAACTTAATAGGGGAAATTATTTGTATACTGTACAAATAAAGCAAAATTAACCAATGTACTTGTTATTTGTACATTAGTTGGCTGATTGCAAGATATTTCAGGGTTTGTTTTATGCTCTGTAAACAAAGATAATGGGTTTATCAATATTAAGAACTCTTTGATATATAAGCGTATTTAAGACAGACAGCTAGATACCATAAACATACTATGTATACACATGCCAGAGTCTGAGCTTGATTTGCTATATGATATAAAAACTAAACTGACGAAAAAAGGTCATTTATTCAAAATCGTAAAATACAAAAAATACATTTTGCAAATAAAACATTTGACATAAAAGTTCATATTTAATATGAAATAACAATACATAATTAATACGAAATTACATCAACTAATATCATATCAATTGAATAAATGATAAAGAATAGCAAAGGTGGGGAGAAAAATCTACCACAAATCCACTTTTAAGCTGAAAGAGTGGATCCAAAATCCACTCTAAGGCTGAAAGAGTGAATCCCCCACCCGAGGACTCTGGCGACGTGAATACAATTTATATATGACTTGAAAAAATTTACAAGCATAACATTCACATACATGTACACCAAAAAAATATCACTTTATTATGTAAAACGTTTCCACATTTAGCAGAAATATTGAAAGTTCATATTATCATATACCAAGATATTACTTTTTAATTATCTCTTACCGGAAAAATGATTAAAGGTGTAAATCTTATTCCGGTCAGGATCACAGCAATTAAATTACAATAGAATAGTCGTGAATTATGTTTCAGAATTCATATTTCCAGACATTTAAGAAAGAATCCTCTATATATTTTAGTATAGACAATTAGTACATTAATTAACCGCAACTGTATCTTTAATCTTAAAAATTTAAACAAAACTAAAGTACATTTTAACGAAGCCCTGGTTCCTTTCTAAATACGAAGTTTTGTATCTGACTATTTCTGTATGGGATTATGAGCAAATGATTCTCATACTTCACTTGACATTTTTCAATCGAAATTGTATAAATATAAAAAAAAAAGAAAAGTTGTGGTATGATTGACAATGCGACAGTTCACCACAAGAAACCAAAATGACACGGAAATTTACAATTATAGGTCACCGCACGGCCTGCAACAATGAGCAAAACCCATATCGCATAGTCAGCTATAACATGTATAAAAGGCCCAAAAATGACCATGTAAAACAATTTAAACGAGAAAACTAACGGCATTCATATAAAAAAAAATGAACGAAAAACAAAATGTAACACATAAACAAACGACAACCACTGAACACAGGCTCCGAACTTGGGACAGGCACATACATACATAATGTGGCGGGGTGAATTCCATAGGGAAAAAGTTTTTAAATTGAAATTAATAAATAAGTATCTAATGAAAACCTTTTTTAACTCTCAGTTATTTTTGTTGTGATCCGAATTGATATGAGACTATAGAAATAATTTTCGTAATTCATGATACGGTAAAAAGAAAAGTTTTAGTCACAATTTTAAATAATACAGCTTTTTAGAAATTTAATTACTGGTAAATATCACCATTCGATATTAATAGTAATAATTTATATCGATAATGCCACTATAAAAAAGGGGGGAATACACCAAACTTACTTAAAACTTACATAAAATAAATTCAGTTCTCCTGGGATGCTACAAAACTTATTTTAACATACTGTTATTCCAATGCAATACATTTAAAAGGTTTATAATGTATGGTAGTAAATAAAGTTGTAAAATAAAAAATATAAAAGTGTTTCATACAATTATTTTGTACCTTAATTGCAATGCACGTTAAAAGATGTAAGTTTTAACCGAGAAAATATTTATAGCTTTTGACACATACTTTAAACATTTAACCAAAAGAAAAAAAAACAATTTAGTTAATAACCAGTCTAGTTAGATATAAAACTTTGGTTTGTTATGGATTTACCTCTAAATACCATAGCATTTAGTACAACATTGGAATAAACCATCAAGTCTTTTTATATATATAATTTGAATAATTAATATTAATTAGATAGGCAACATTAAAAACAATAACATGATTTACGAACAATTCATGTATACAAACAGGAAGTTAAACCGAGCAATTAAATCAAAAAAACAATTTAAAGGTAGCCTATCGAATGATCGCATTGACAGGCTGAACAATGTGTAAAGACAGCATCGGCAGGATGGCGGCAATAAAGACACAAATCGTATGAAATAAAGATCATAAACGTTTTAGCAGGCAAAACTGATCCAAAACAAGATACGGTTGAAATGATGTGAAATAAGGATAATAACCGTTTTGCAGACAATGCTGACCCAAAACAAGACAGTTGTAATTATATGAAATAAAAATCATAAAATGTTTTGGCAGGCAATGCTGATCCAAAACAAGACAGTTGTAATATATGAAATAAAGATCATAAAACGTTTCGGCAGGCAATGCTGACCCAAAACAAGACAGTTGTAATTATATGAAATAAAGATCATAAAACGTTTTGGCAGGCAATGCTGACCCAAAACAAGACAGTTGTAATTATAAGAAATAAAAATCATAAAATGTTTTGGCAGGCAATGCTGACCCAAAACAAGACAGTTGTAATTATATGAAATGAAGATCATAAAACGTTTTGGCAGGCAATGCTGACCCAAAACAAGACAGTTGTTATTGTATGAAATAAAGATCATAAATGTTTTGTCAGGTAAAACTGACCCGCAACAGCTGAAGTATAAAGTTCTGATACTAAATTTATTCTTTCAAGCTGTAAAATTCCACAAACGCATTTGACTTCAATCCTTGAATCACGAATACTATTAGGACCATTCCATCCATGAACTGCGGCAGAAGTCTTTGTTTGTTTTATTTTCCTTCCTCTAAAACTAAGTGATGTATTTAAGTTACGAGAGTCCTTGACAATTAACGACATAGTCAACTTTAAAGAGATGGTGGAATAACAATAGGTGCTTTGAGCTTTCATTGTAACTGGGATCCAGTTGTGCATCAAAATGCTGATCGAAGTCGTATTTTGTAAATTTGTATTTATAAAACAGTCAAACTAGGCTTTGGTTAGTCATGTTGATACGACTCGCACTTCTGGATCAAAATTCTAATCTCGAAATTACGTATGTGTCATTAATTTCAGTGAAACAGCAACCCATCAATATTCGTATGTTTGTATTATCGGAACTATGGCATACCACTGACAAGTGAAAGTATATGTAAGTTGTTGATATCACGCTTTATTGCACATTTCCTTCAATGGTGAAAGTTCTTTCGTAGATGAATGCCATACTTAGCGCTCTTTGTCCATAGTCTAAGCATGAAATAAACAAAATAAGAATATAAATAATGGATAAAATTAAATTCCTATTAAAAAGCAAACTTGATCTTACTCAAGGACCACAAACATAACGCATGATAAGGAATTATATGCGATAATTAAATTATCATAGTTTCTCTTCTTTAAAAATCACCCATTAAACAGAAAAGATTTTTTTTTTATATCATGTATTAAATGAAGAGTATGAACTTCAAAATATCATCAGTATATATTATATATATCTTGTCCAAAGTTATTTTTATTAATAAATCTAGTATATAGAAAAAATCAAACAACCATACAGTGCATAAGTATCGGCATAAAAATTATCAATTACGTTCATCGCAACCCAACCTATACATGAATTATACTAGTAAAGATACTTAAAATAATACAGTAAAACATGTATTACAAACTGACAAACATGTCAATCTGGCTACATGTCTCAAAATACTGGCAATTTTGTATGTAGCTCAAGAATTGATTACAAAATTAATTTATTCAAAACAAATCACCATGACGAAATAATATTTAAAAGTAGTTTAGCATGAGTTTCATGACGAAGCATAAAACAATACAGAGATCATAGACCAAGCTACTACGACCTCTGCAAAACAATAGCATGCGTTTCATGACGAAGCATAAAACAGAACCCACTACATAATAAATTTACAAAAGCAAATACACGGAGGTCATAGACCAAGCTACTACGACCTCTGAAAAAGTAGCATGAGTTTCATGACAAAGCATAAAACAATACAGAGGTCATAGACCAAGCTACTACGACCTCTGCAAAAAAAAGCAGCATGAGTTTCATGACGAAGCATAAAACAATACCCACTACATACTACCATATTTGCAAAAGTAAGTACACAGAGGTCATAGACCAAGCTACCACAACCTCTGAAAAAAACAATACACAGAGGACATAAGTACAAGCAAGCACGCCCTCTGCGAAAATTAAAATATCGTCCACATTACCCAAACAGGCAAAGACAGGTAAATTGGTTCGTAATAAATAAGCATTGAGTTGCGATATAGGTAAGAGACATATCCTTTTTATACCGTTAACATAAGGCAAACAAGGTACACTTGCATAAATTAAAATACTAAGAATTATAGCGATTAGGCTAACTTGCAAATTTATAATAAGCTCCAAACAAACTGCCGTGACGAGATTTACGAAAGTAGCATGAGTTTAGTGACATAGCATAAAACAATGAACTCTACATAAAACGTAATTGAAAAGGCAAATACACAGAGGTCATAAGTACAAGCAATCAAGCTCACTGCACCAATTGAAATATTGTCAACCTTACACAAACAAGTACGCAAATGGGTGTGTAACACAATAGCTTAGCATTAAAACTTAAACTGTCTTGCTCTTTCATAAAAGAGCACTTAAAATGTATGGAACCGTTAATAACATCGTCTATAAATTATAAGTGTATAACTTTGCATGTATGGTATTATTATCGTTATGCAAATATCCAAATTTGTAGTTAAATTTAAACGAATCATGTATCTTACAAATACATAAGGCGGATATACGTTCTGCAAACATTAGGATGCTCTACCTTAAGGATTCAGTAACTTGTTAAATTACATCAGGTTAAGCATCATATAAATGATAAATAATTACATTTTGATCGCAAACGCACAGTGTCGCCACCCACATGAAAATTAATTTGACCCACTATCTCTTTGACAAAGAAATGACCGACTGCTACATGTTTTGCATAAATCAAAATCGTGAGTTCTATCCGAATGGAAGAATGGTTAAACAGAATACTGTACGTTTGTTCAAAATGTAAGCATAGAATAGCTTAAAAAATAAAAGTATAGTTCGATTTTACCTGAAATAGCTAAAATGAAATCACTCCAGTCCAAAATTATCCATAAAATAAAAAAATATCACATATAAAATTTTGAACAAATTGTTTGATAAGAATCACAAGTTAACACATCAAATGCTGATGATAAAAGGAAGTGACCACAATGCACTTACACGTGAACTCGTGCTGACCCGCAAGAGCATTGACCAATAAGAAAGATGAAATCCAATCATGCATTGGTCATAAGTGAAATTTCTCTGCACGTGAAAACATGTTATCTAATTTCAATAATTTATCGTTTAATTAAGTAGGACACTCTGACCCTTTGACCAGACTAGAGACATCATACATTTAGAGTATTAATAGCTCACTCTTTTATTTAAGTCGGTTAGTAATAACCAATTAAAACAGAATTATCTTCTCTGCTGTCTTAAATTATTTTATTCCGCTTAATTTTCAATTAGCAAATAAAATTGGTTATTTGGATGCAAAGATGAATAAAGAGACGTATTGATTTATTTACATCGAAATTCCACGAGTCATATATGCTATGCAGTAACTGCAGGAATTTCAAACAAAATATTATTTCGGATAGAACATACTAGGCTATTCGTATTGGATTGTCACCTGCATATTCGATTACAGAACTGTCAATTACGATTCAACCTGGTATTAGTATTTTTTTTTAAATGTTTCATTAAGTTTGTAAAATCAATTTCATCACTAGACAGCAAAACATATAGTTCATGAATAAATAAAATACTAATTAAACAATGTGCGATGTAAAAAGAGAAGTGAAGATATCATCAAACGTGACTGTATCATACAAGTTACTTCAACATATTAATTGTCATAACTATCTAAGCATTCGCCAGGACGATATTGCACCACACTTGTGATACTTATCATTCTTAATATGGCAAAAATGCTATCAGTTCAATTGCGAGACCTGCATATTTGGAATTTAGTGATCTTATGGTGTTTGATGGCATGTTTAGGAATACAACAGGCATGGTCAAAAACATACATCGTAGATTCAAATTTTAATGATCGTGTTGGTACTTCAAACATACTTCTAGAACTAGGATCTGTGTCTTCTATTAAGTGTGCATTATCGTGTTCCCAAACCAGTGGATGTGAATCGTTTTTCTTTCATCGAGACGATTTGAAATGTGATTTGGTCACTTCTATTCTGAATGATTTGACGTCTTCAATTGTATCAGCTAACTGGCGTTACTATAAAGCGAACACAGCGGGTAAATATGATACATTATATTTATAATAGATTATTATTTTTAGTTAAAAAAGACTAGATAAAAAAAATCGTTCAGTGTATGCCCAAATGTCCACTTGTGTAAATATGTCTTTTCAATTGATATTTTATAGTATGTCTTTCTATGTTGTGATGTTTCACTATTATTTCAGACAAGGGTGAAGATTTGGAAACATTAAAACAGGAGTCTGATGTTCAGTAGTTGTCGTTTGTTGATGTGGTTCAAAAGAGATTCTGGTTTCTCTATATATATTAGACCGTTGATTTTCCCGTTTGAAAATGGCCATTGTTATATTATAGTTCGTTTCTGTGTGTGTTACATTTTAATGTTGGGTTTCTGTTGTGTCGTAGTTCTCCTCTTATATTTGATGAGTTTCCCTCAGTTTAAGTTTGTAACCCGGATTTGTTTTTATCTCAATCGATATATGAATTTCGAACAGCGACATACTACGGTTGCCTTTATTTAAATGGTTTTACACTAGTAAGTGTTGGGGTCTTTATAGCTTGTTGTTCGATGTGAATCAAGGCTCCATGTTATATTATTTATATTCCATTATTATATCTTTTACCTACAATGGTTTACTTTTATAAATTGTGATATGGATGGAGAGTTGTCTTACTGGCACTCATACCACATCTTCTGATATCATTTAAAAAACATCATTTTGATACTTACTTTAAGAAATCTTCTTACTAAACAAGCGCACCCTAGAAGAAAGCTCAGTGTTATCTTCATGTATTTGATTTATATACGTTTCACAAATCAGATTTTTTTTTAAAGATAAATGAATATTTTTATTTTTCCACATAAAAGAAGGAAGATATTCATTTGAATCATTAGATTGGCGATTGAGAGTGAAAAAAGTAGAATTAATTCGTGAATAAATTAATTTTATAAGTAAACAAATATGAGAAAGTGATCTGAGACGGTACCTGTAAAGTTGCAACGATGTCATAGAATTATCGAGCTTTACCTTATTATGTGACAACCGTTAACTTGTACAATTAATATAGTTTTGAACATCATTTGTTGATCGAAAGATTATGCAAAAAAGATATTTAACATACAACATCATTTTGAAATATGTGTTTTAGGCAAATTATATTTTTGGTGAAGCCTCGACTCAAACCTAAATTTTGAGTACAAAATGTCACAATTACTAACCTAAATCCACACTGGCATTAAATGTCTATTGCACACCTGACAGATAATTTAAATAAATGTGTAGGACTCGGAGGTGCAATGGGGATGCTGAATTGCGATTGTCGCGTTGAAGCACGATATTCTACGCCGAAGTGCGAAGGTCTTTTCGCCGAGGTGCGATGATTTAGCATGACGTTTGAATATTGTGATGTTATTAAATACAACATCGATTTGCAGTCTGGAGGATAGGGTTGAAGTTCAAGGTTTTATGTATACAAAGGAAAGGAATGAAACAGGAAAGTTTATGAGCATTGTATTTGGAGGCAAGTTATGGTGTTTAGCGGCAGAAAAATTTAACCTTGTCAACCTTAACATGCTTAACAGTCCGGGATTTTGACGCAAACGTTTTGATTGATTAATAAAGTATTATGATTTATCTTTCAATAAGCTTCACGTGATCAAATGTTGACAATTTAATAAGAACAAAAAAATACAAGAATTAGCACTACTTTTGTAAAATCAAGTTGATATAATCTTGTTTCATTTCCGAGATAAATTCTGATTTCTAAGAACACCTTCGTCATGTCTAAAATTATTGTACACGTGGTTACAGTGTTAATTGTCTTAAACATGTTATGCCAATATTAACATGACTGGTCCCTACATGTGCTTCCCAATTTATTATCTTCAATTAAGTTTAATTTTTCATGGAATAATTGACAAGTCTTGCTATTTTTTATTTAATCATACATGTACTTCGAGGACACTGTTCCGACATCAGGTATATATAAATAAATGAATAATTGTTGTGAGCAATTGCTTAGTTTTGTCAAAATATTTCAAATTATTAAAAAGAGATGGACCCTGCTTAGTACTATTATAAAGACCTGCACCCTGACACTTTTGTTTTTGCACTTTGACAACATATATTCGTAATCCATACTACTGTGCGCTAGTCGGGTCATTGCCAAAATTTATAATTATATCTAACCAACATCAAGTTTAAAGTATTTGGCTAACAACTACTGTTGTCAAACATTAGGGCGAGACTGACAAAACAAATGGTCTGAATCCAGTTTTTCCCGATATATTATAGTCTATTATAACTTACTGGTTACAATTAATTACATTGATTTCCAAGTAAAAAAAAAATTTCAAATGTGGAAAAAGCGTGGTTATTTCACACCTCTCATGTCATACAACAAAAGGCGTTGCCAAGAACAAGAGTAGAAAATAATATTGTTTCTAACATATTTGACTTTAATTTAAAAAAAAAAAACAACATTGGCCGATATAAAAAAACAGAATCATGAGAATAACTAATCAAACAATTCAGATATCGAAAAATATTCAACTCGTGACCGTACAACACTGATGATTTACTCATGCGATACGCACATTCGTGAATTAATATGATGTTCGGTCACTCGTTGAATAATGTCCTCTGTTTGAACTCTTCAATTAGTTATATTATAATTATAATTATTTTGATTGAAAGCGCCAAATTGTTTTTCACTTTTCTGACTCAGACAATCACCTAAACACCCTCCTTATTTTTTTTTGAAAGTTAAATGGTTGCTTCCTCAATGATGTTACATGTTTTTTATTCAAATAGCTCATGTCCTTATGCTTTTATACTCAATCTCACAGGCAGACCATCCCACTTCAGCGTAGCTATCAACGAGAAAGTTAACATCCAATGCCACCTTCGCACTTCAGCGTGTTAATCATCGCACTCTAGCGAGTTAACCATCGCACTTCAGCGTGTTAACCATCGCACTTAAGCGTGTTACCCATCGCACTTCAGCGTGACTATCTCGGCTATGAATCCTACAAATGTTTAAAATTTTTGATTTTCTGAGAAAAAAAATGTCCGAAAAGGATGACCTTATCATATATTCGCCTTTACAATATAACATTGGCAAGTAAGTACTTTACTAAATTATATTTTTTTTAGAATTTCGAAAATCCAAGTTCGGATAACTATATAATTACTAATCGAAAAATTCAAATATTGAAAAATATTCAACGTAGAGCATGAAGTAATGATCAGTGATGTTCGTTCACGAGTTGATTATTTTTTTTATATTACTGACATATACTGGTATTTGGAATCTTCTAGATTATCATTGTAGTGTCAATAATATTTTTTTCCATTAATCACTACTTTTCTTTTAATTTATTGATAATACCAAATAGTTTTATAAGCCATTTGTGAAAAAGATAATTTGATTCTTTTCCCATAGTTTTTTAAAAGAAATAGGTGCCTATGTTGAATAAAAAAAACATTTCCCTATAAATTGTTGATGATTTATCTCTTTAAAAAGACAAACCATACAGACAGTTTTAAAATAATTGTTGGTTATTCTAAAACAGAGGAGTAAATAACCTTACACATTCTTATAACGATTAGAATATCACCAACTTTTTTCAAATGATCATATTGACTTGCAATCAATGATTTTTAACTCATTACATTTTGTTGACAAGTCCATCGTAGACACGTGGAACTACAATTTATTATGCCAGATAAGATTTTTATGGAAGAGCAATTTAAGTGTGCAGTCTGCAGCTTGTAAAAATATCAAATCAGATTGCCATCATATAATTGGTCCAACTTTTCTGTCATCAAATAAAAGTATTCACGTGATAAATATCTCAATTATCCATTATCTACTTTATAGATAAAGTTGATTCACATCCTTTTGTGTTCATAGATATTTTGTTAAAATTGCCTATTAGTTCTAAGTTACATGAAGGATATTTATTCGTTATCTCGTAGATACACATCTTTGAAATGTTTCCAATATAAATACAAAATTTAAGTTTGAAGAAGACCTTTAGTGAGTCTGAGGGGCGGGGAAGTACGTAATTTCAGTTTAAACTATTAGAAGTTCGAGGCATATAAATGGTGAAAATTTGCCGCACAATCTTAGATCATCTAAAGTTTTAATCTTCAAGATGAATTGTATCACATGTTAAATTTCTATTCTAGGATACATTGTTATTAAAAAGGTTTCTACATGTTGTAATAAAATTGGCACATTTAGAGCCTTAAAAGGAGTTTCTATAGGAAGTTGCATTGTATATATCTACAGTCGTGCATCTTATAAGTGGGCACGTCACTTTCAAGATGACTGACAGACTATGCATAATGTCTTCGAGCATTGATGATAGTTCAGATCACTCAATAACTGTCGTTTGTTGTCATGTATTTTACTGATTGCTAGTTTTAAAGCCATTCGATTGAATTTTTCAAAAGTCAAGAAGCATTAAATCAGCGTACAAAAATTTAATTACAATTGTATTCATACAGCATATTGTTAATCTTGATAATAATGTAATTATAATTCCCAAAAGTTCATGTTAATTTCTATATCTTTGACATTTTCTTAATATAGCATATCTGCTTTGTCTAATAAAACATGATCTTATAATTATGTTTACTATGTCATCAACATTTTTATTTATACACATTTATTATTATTGGGAACAAGAAAAAGACCGAAGAAATATAGTTGATTATAACTGATTGAAAACAGACTTAAGCATGTTAAGCAATCATTACTTCTGTTTAGTTCCTCCACATAAATACCAGAGCTTAAGCTCCCTTCATTCTGGAAAACATAATAAGATAGACTATCTGTATTGCTCATTTGTCGGGACAAAATTAATATGATTTAAAGTAGTAGTCATTACATACAGTTTTCTGCTTTTAGATATAATCAATTTGTTGTGTTTAACCACTAAGGAAAATATGTACCCAAGGGATATAGAATCAACCCTTCTTTACGTAACTTATCAACCAGTATATAATTTAATTTGTTCAATATTTTATTAAATGAACACGATTCTATATAATATGTCAACAAGGTTTTACCGCACGTGGTGTATTCAAAGGACTTTAATCATTGCAAAACAAAATTGTATAATAATTTATCAAATATAACCCTTGCGAGCTAAATTCAATTTCAAATAATCAAGCGAGTGTTGTATTTCAATTATTATCTCTAATTTTAATCTGTGAAACAAAATTATTTTGCACTTTCACATCGTTTTTAAATACTAAGTATGTGAAAAAGTATGCCGCTGTTTTTTTATATGTTATAATATTTTTACTTAGAATATACAAACTAAGGCAAGCAGAAACGGTAAACATTCAGAATAATTATACTTCAAGTTACAATGTCAGATTTTAAAATGATGATACAAGGGAGATAATTTACTTTATTCCTATTCATTGAGTTATTTGGGTTCTCTAGGGTGCAAATTTGTTTACTTTAGCAGAAGACAGTCTTTGGAATATCACCCTCTCGACGACGAGGCAAATCTAAATTTATAATTTAAAGAGCAATGAATGGTATTTATATCAAAAAATTTAAAGACAATTGTGATGGTTGACGTTTTGGCATCAGAGAAAAAAATCTTCATCAAAATAAACTTAAATTGTCCTTATTTCTTTCTTTTGTTTTTCTAATAACTGTTACTTTGTCATGTGAATAACGTCATAGTTAAGTAGTTTCTCTTTAAATTCAAAAGTTGACGACCATAATGATAAAACAATAAGAACAATTAATTGAATAACGTCCAGTTGAGAGGGTGATAGACAGATGTATGCCCCTTAAAAAAGCATTGTCAACCTCCGCATTTCCTTAGTGAAAATGCTTCCTCGGGGTAACAATCTACTCTTTCACCCCTCAGCTATATGTTATTTATATGCTCATAGCAAATTGTGTAAAGTTTTAAGAAACAGAATATTCATGCTAAATAAATTATAACCTTGTATTTTTTTAAATGTATTTTGTTCATTTTCTATGAAAATCTCTTCGACAGCGCAATTAGATATTCAAATTAAAAATTACAAAGACACTAGAAGGAATAAATTAAACCCTTGTAATGGATTGCTGCAACATGATAATGCATCGCAGGTCAAAACCAGGGCATAAAAAAAAAACAGCAGAAGAAACAAAAAATCAGGAATAACATTCTAAATAAAATACAACACACCAAAGCAAAACCACTGTTTTAAATCATTATAGACACAAGCTTAAACCGATAAAGCGCAATCGTACTAAAATGAATGATTATCTGTAACATTACTGAAATCCTGGGGTTCGTGTTGTTTATTCTTTAGTTTTCTATGTTGTGTCATGTGTACTATTGTTTGTTTGTTTGTCTTTTCATTTTTAGCCATGGCGTTGTCAGTTTATTTTCAATTTATGAGTTTGACTGTCCCTTTGGTATCTTTCGTCCCTCTTTTGGGAAGACTACGTTTATTATGTGCAAAGCACATCGCAAATCAAATGCCTGTATTTTTAGATTTCAACCGTATTTTAATTGGATTATTGGAATCCTGTTTAAAGCTAGCTGGAAGTGAACATGAGTATAACGTTCTTGGTTAGATAAAGATTGATAAAGCAAGGTTTTTTCAACACTTCACTATGCTTAAATGTACCTAATTGTATCTCGCTACAGGAACAATTATATTGATGTTTTTGGGAGGCGACTTTCCTGCTATGGAACTTGCTACAGGAACAAATAAAAAAAAACATATTTATATGACAAGATTGATGCAAAGCGACAATCTTAAACCAGCAAATGTGAACAGAATACTTATGACTTTCGAGAAAGTAAAGAATATACATATTTTTTTTTTATTTTGATATTTTGATAAAGCTATAAACCGAATTAAACATAAATCTATGTTGTGATTTACACTATTAGCTTGATTTTCGGTGTGAGTCAAGGCTCAGTATTGAATACCGTACGATTACCTATACTGGTTTACTTTTACAAATTGTGACTTGTATCGAGAGTTGTCTCATTGGCACTAATAACACATCTTCTTATTTCTACTTAATGTAATCAGAGAATACACAATAAAATATTTTTTTTACTTACAGTTGTGACCTGTACCAATAGTCTAACAGTTGTTGGGGCAACATTCACGCCACTGCTAACTAACGCCACAGCTGGTGATATTATACCTTATCAATGTGTTCCAGGATTTGAGTCAATTACAAATACCGGAGACATCAAATGTCAAGGCAATGGAACATGGTCAACTCCTAGTGATCCGTGTCAAAGTAAGATAACAATAATCGTACAATGAAGCCTTAAATTTGCCTACCAATAAGTAAACTTTCATTGGAATATATATATATATATATATATATATATATTCAATGGCTTTATAAAAGGGCAGTTTCTACGTGTATTATAATGTATTATTCCCGTATTTTCTGTTGAATCTTTAGAATCGCTGCATATCTAATAACAATATTAAAAGGTATTAAATAATTAACAGCGACACAAGACCAACCTCAAAATAAATACACAAGCATTTAGTATCTTTTATGTTTTTATTTTTCAATCACTGAATTTCTAACTTTTCTTCAATTATATGTTTCAGTATTTTAAATGTTAATTCAATATATTATTTCTAGAATGTGGTACGTACAGTGCGAACTACGAGACAAGAGCTGAGAAGTATTTCTTTCCTCCGCAGACGTTAATGTCATGGTATCCTACTACAACCGGGTCAACGACATCCATTACCGCCACCTATTGTAAAAGTTCATGTACAAGTAGACCTGACTTCACATGTGTGGCTGCATATCATAAACCAGGCTTCTGTCTTCATGTGTGGATCAGAATTGAAGAGGATATTATCCTTTACGCGCCGTATTACTATAACAACACGGATTATGTCGAGTTCATAAGACTTTGTTTATGACATTGTGTACATGAAATTTTATCAACGTTTGTGTTAATGTAATGTGAAAGATTTTACCCATACTAAACTTAAAAGTTCTTAACTAAAAAAAATAAAAATAAAAATAATGTATTCAGTATTGATACATCCAAATTGCTTTGTAGCGACTGCATGCATCTTTCAATCCTGTCACAGTCCTTTGTTGATCACGATTAAGTTGTCTAAGACTAACAAGGAAATGGGGATTATAGAAAGATTTTTCTTTACATACATAGAAACAAGTTGGAAATGAATGCTAAGAAGTTAATTGTTCGAAAATCTGTCCGAAAATGGAACGATTGGTTGGTAAATTGAAAGTTATGACAATGAAATAAATGATGTTATCTTACGTCGCTGCAATGTTCAGTCTGAACAACTCATTGGTAAATTTGTGTACATATATTGGTTAAAAGTGACTTCGTACTAGAGGTTGCTGAATTTTAAAAGATCCTACTAGAGGTCGCTGAATTTTAAAGAGTTTACTCGTATCAGAAACGTTGACATATATGTAACTCGAGATTTGCCTTAGAAAAATTCACACAATATGTATTTTTCAGCGTGTAGGTCTATGTTGTGTATCAAAAACACATTTGTTTCATGGGAACCTTTTATCTAAAATGGCAATGGTGATGGTTTTAGGCGTCGCCGACTTATAAAACCAATAACGGGACAGTGACATAAAGGATAGTAATACATTATTTAAGTCAACACAGAAAACACCTACAATGTACATGTCTAACCATAGTCATAAAATAATCACCACGTCAAAAAGAAATTCTATTTATATTTAATAATAAGAATGACTGACCAGGAACTGTTTGCAAGGGCTATTACAATACTAGGAACACCATATACCACACTTGTTTAAGCGACATACGAATTTTGCGACGTATGACCACAAAATTTTCTTAACATTATCTCGTTATAGAACGACAAAACGGCAAGGTGCCTTACTTGAACCAAGTTTAATAAAACAATTGCGCGGTGCAAGAAGATCTACTTGGTGCACGGCATTCAAATACTCAGCGTACTCGGTGCAGCAAATCTACTTGGTGCACTGCATTCAACTTGAATACTCAGCGTACTCGGTGCATGCAATTCTACTTGGTGCACTGCTTCTAAAAACACTCATACTTGGTGCATGGAAATCTACTTGGTGCACTGCATTACTTGGTGCAGGAATCTACTTGGTGTACTGCATTTAAATACTTTCACCACGCAACTTTACTTGGTGCAGCAAATCTACTTGGTGCACTGCATTTAAGAGAGACTGCTAACTGCATGGAGGTTGTTTGAGATAATCTCAACGTAGGAACACGCGTTCCGTATTTTATACAACGTGTGACGTAATACACAAGTTATTCCTAAACAAGAACACGTAACGTTACATTTGGCGCGCTATACTGAAACTAAGTATAAACAAATACAAAATGAATAATTACACATATAAATAGAGTCGATATATAGATATAAAGAAGTCAGCATATAATATAAGGTCAAAGTAAGCTATTTCTTCTGTAAAATCCGAATCCGAACACAACAACGGACATCTGCGTATATCAAGTGTGGAACGGAGAACACAGTAAAAATGTCAGCTTTCAAAGCACCGGGGCGTAACAATATTCACAAATTAGACGTAAACATATACGGTTTAACCTTCTGCAACAGCTATACGTGTTCTTTCATTTCAGTATAACTTGCTTGATTTTTATTTAAATTTTGTTTTACCATTCAAAGTTTGATATACAGTGTGACCGATATAACGTTCAAATTGAACTGTATTCGCATTGTCGTAGATGATCATTTGTTGGTCGGTTATTGTCTCAGCTATATGTGAGGGTGTGTATATATGTGTGTCAAATGCTCCTCTAGAATTGACACTGCATTTCAATATTAGCTTGTGTTCTATAATTGCTTAATGTATCACTGGTTGGATTCTTAACCATCTGACGACGTTTAATTGAATCTCACCCAGTCGTGTATCTAACATTCACTGAAGATATAGTTAGTTGAAAAAAGGAGAATAAACAGCCAACGACCATTTAATTTGTCGGGGTGGGTATATTTCTTCCCATTTTGCGTTTGTTTTATGCGACTGCGAGTGTCGCAACACATTCTGTTTAACCAAGTAAGCTTTAGATAAATGAACACAGCTTCATCCTAATTTTACATTGCCTCTCCTAGATTTTTGTTTGTGTTTTTTTTTTCCTTTTTCCCGAATTTTTTGTTTCATTAATTGTTTCAGTGTTCATTCATTGTTGTTTCTTTATCTATTAAACCTCGATGAAAGTAGTTGACAAATTGTGGATGGCATAACTCTTAACCAGATAAATATATTACTAAAAATTATTGTGTATTTTGTTGTTAAATTTATAGTATCATACTTCAAAAATTTAAATTAACATTTTGAAAAAAAATCATGCTGGATAAATTCTCGTGCAAAGATGTGTAAATAAAGTTAACTTAAGCAACATATAAGACGTTAGTGCATTTTAAAATAGTTAACTTTATTTTCACATACACAATGATGTTTTTAGTTGCGATATAAGTGGTAGTTAAATATACTGTTGTATCTTTACAGAACACATGACTCTCAGTGTATCGTGGGGATTTAATACATGCTTCCTTCATTGTGTCTGATATTTACTAAACAGGTATGCTGAACAAATATCAACCATACAATTTTACTAAACAAATGTTAAGTTGTGCTGATTTGGAAACAGCAAAACAAATCTTGATTTACTATTTATAACAAATCGTGAAAATAAAATATAGCAGATGGCTTGAATTCAAACAAGATTTATGTTAGAAAAAAATTGTTACTTAAAATTATTTAAAGGGGAATAAACGTAGGGGACTAACAATAACATGTGGACGAAATACATTGTTTTTATAATGCGCGAGGCTGGTATAGTATGTTTAATAAGAACACTAAAAAATTTCAAACGACAGATTTAGTCACATTGTTCTAGTGTTAGATACAAACAATCACTTTCTATCAAAGAAAAATATGCTTCTTAAGCTTCCATTTAGAAAACCCAGCAAGGCATTAGCTCTGGTGTTTGACTATTGATGTTAAGAAACATATAATTTAATTATTAGTCGTTAAGGTGGTATGGGAGTCTAAAATAAAAATGATAGAATTTGTTCATACTTTGCCAAAACGTTGTATCTATTGATACATGTTGAAAAATATAATAAAAATGATAGGTCACCGCGGTCCGTGTATATCTGCGTCCATTCGTTTTTCGTTTTGAAATATCAAAAACAAAAAACAAAAAACGAAAGTGTTTTCATTTTTCGTTTTTGATTTCTTAAAAACCAAAACGAAAAACGAAAGTGTTTTCATTTTTCGTTTTTGATTTCTTAAAAACCAAAATGAAAAACAAAAGTGTTTTCGTTTTTCGTTTTGATTTCACAAACAAAAACGAAAAACAAAAGTATTTTCATTTTATCAATTTTGATTTCTCAAAAACTAAAATCGAAAAATGAAAGTGTTTTCATTTTTCATTTTTGATTTCACAAAAACAAAAAACGAAAAACGAAAGTGTATTTATGTTATCTTTCTAACACAGTTTAATAGTCATTCAAAAAATGACAATGTTGTCATTTGTCATTCATTTAAAGGTCGTTAAAGTATACATGCACAGCGGTTGTCAGATCAATACTACTTTAATCGAAGATAATGTCGACGGATGCAAAAGTCTTTATCAATCTAAACAATAAGGGTGCGTGATCTTTACTTTTAAGTTTGGAGAGGTTAATCTAAGATGATAATATTGTAGCGTAACTAGCCTCTTTTACAAATAGCGAGGGAAGGGCTCAAGGACTCCAGAAGAACTGGAAAAAATGATACAAAATCTTTCACACCCTTTCTTAATCTAAAGCGTAAGTTTTAATTTATCTATTTTATTATGTTCTGGTCTCGGAGCAAAATATATAGATACAGTGTAAGACTTTTAGTATTTACATGTATGAACAATATCAAAAGACATATGTAGGATGATGAAAAAAAATAATGTAATCCACAAAGTCAAGTGTGTGGCTATTGTTAGTTTAAACATATTTATTAATAGTGGACTGGAAATTTTCTCACCGGAACGGGGATCAAACCAGGAACTTATGTTTTTGTATAGTCCGATGCACTAACCTATGTTACTTTTGTATAATGAGGATCAATGGTCTAGTTCCTCGTTGAAGAGCCTCCAGCTCCTTTCAAGATGAAGAACAGGCATAAAAGCCTTGTTCATTTACTCCACATCTCTTTATTTTCTATTTCGGACCTGGACACGGCTCAATGCTAGTTTAGACCTCCAATGTTAAAGGTCATATGTTTTTTTTTAATTATTCGATGCCGTGAGATTGGGATTTTTAGCTTTAATGTAAACCATGTCAGGTTTTTAACTTGTATTTACAGCAAAGATAGCCAGTTTTGTGTTCTGTAATATACCGTAACAGTTTAATTTTACTTGTCCGGTCGCATCAGAACTTCTCAAAACATCTTCCGAACAATATCTGGACATCGGTGTCGTGGGCATGTACAATTGCTAAACCACACGTGAACGTTCTTCGTAGATCTATTCCAACTTTAAGTCTTTTTGAGTCTACGACAAGTAGAATATGATATTTTATACCATTAAATATTGAAGCCATAGTCATGAAGATCGATTACTTGATTGATGTTCCGTTAACGTAGCCGCAGAACAAAAACGCGAGAGCTACTTTTGAATATTTCTACAATTTTAAGTAGTTTTCCACTCACAAACATAATAATATTTTCAACATTTATTAAAATATTTTTTTTTTACACTTTTTAACTTTTATGTTGTTTTAAAATATCCATTTGACTTGAATTTGGGATCCCGCTAACATGTTTAACCCCGCCACATTCAAAATGTATGTCCCTGTCCCAAGTCAGGAGACTGTAATTCAGTGGTTGTCGTTTGTTTATGTGTTACATGGTTTTTTTTCGTTCAATTTTTGTGCATAAATAAGTTAGTTTTCTTGTTTGAATTGTTTTACATTGTCATTTCGGGGCCTTTTATATCTGACTATGCGGTATGGGCTTTGCTCATTGTTGAAGGCCGTACGATGACCTATAGTTGATAATTTATGTGTTATGTTGGTCTCTTGTGGAGAGTTGAACCTGCATTAATTTCACGACATGACACAGTGAAATATCCAATGAAGTGACCACTGTCCAGTAAGAAAATCATTTGAGCTCTTTTAAACCTGTATAATGTCATTGCAAAATCATTTCTGCCTAGAAAAACACGAAACTTTCATTGAAACACTTCTTTCTGTACTGATGGTGTATTTTTTATTATCAGGACCTGAACTAATAGTAAGAACATCATAATATTCAGTATGCTAAAAAGAAGTGTTATGAAAGCGGCAGGGGCGGGGTCCAGCCATTTTAAAAAGGGGGTCCTAACCCTGGACAAAAGGAGAAGGGTTCCAACTACATGTCCCCATCCAAATACACTGATCGTCCAAAAAAAGGGGGTTCATCCCCCGGAACCCCCGCCCCCTGGATCCGCCACTGAGCGGGTACGGTATATAGCTCAATACATTTTTTATAGTTTAAATTCATCCATCGATAATATCCGTTTGTTGCTAATTTTATCACAAAATATACCTCAGAGGTTTTTTTATCGTTCGGCTGCTGTCCTGTTGACATATGTAAAATATCTCCAATATTAAAAGTCTCTGGATCATAGTGGGTGCCATATTATCTTTTATTTTTTTTCTAAAACGTGCTTTGTATATAGAAATAAGAAGATGAGGTATGAGTGCCAAATGAGACATCTTTCCAACAAAGACATAATTTAGTAAAGTAAGCAGTCATAGGTCCAATGCTTAAAAGTAAGCTATCAATGACCCTAAAATTACTTGTGTGTAAAACAATCCAAACAACAACAAAAAAACAAAAAAACAAAAAAAACGGCCCAATTCAATATTAAAGGACAAGAAATCTATCCCATCAAAAAAAAAAATATTGTATAGGAGCCTGTATTTCAGTGGTTGTCGTTTGTTTATGTGTTACATATTTGTTTTTCGTTCATTTTTTTTTGTATATAATTAAGGCCGTTAGTTTTCTTGTTTGAATTGATTTACATTGTCATATCGGGGACTTTTATAGCTGACTATGCGGTATGGGCTTTGCTCATTGTTGAAGGCCGTACGGTGATCTATAAATGTTAATTTCTGTGTCATTTTGGTCTCTTGTGGACAGCTGTCTCATTGGCAATCATACCACATCTTCTTTTTTTATTATAGATCCAACGCTGCAATTTTCACAAAACATATCAAATTTTTCACCTTGTCGCACATACATATTGATAAAATTATTACAGCTTATTTCTTATGCATGTGGAGCAAAACTTTGGTTAGCTTGCTTGCTTGTTTGTATATTGTACAAAATATAAAATATACAAGTTAAACTATGCCTATATATATATATTGTTGAAAGATGTCAATCTCATTTTCAAAGCTTGTATAAACAACTATACAAACAAAGCAAGCAAGCCAACCAAAGTTTTACTTTGCAGGTTTAAGAAATCAGCTGTAATGATTTTATTCAGTTTGGCAAATGTCCGAGCCCGTTAAAAAACGAACAAACTGAAACTACAGTTCCTGACTTCACTACCTTAAAAAAAAAGGGAACAGTTTGGAAGTCCCATATACTGAAATGTGACCAACAAAAATACTTATAAATTTTGTTAACACTGCCATGTATGTAAATATTTCTTCGCCTTTTTTACGAACACAAAATTCAAGGATCACACATTTGCCTTTAATTATCTATACGAACATTGCTGTACTCTTGAATATAAGCACCGGCTGTTATCGACGGCTTACTTTACACCAGTAAGTTTGTCTCATGGGTAGTTGTGTTTTTTCGCTGTTGTTTTGTTGCTTCTGGTGGACAAATACATGAAATCTCTGTGCCATCATCAAACATGTTAATGGCTATATATCGGGTAATTCAAACCCTTTTTTCTTCACATAGAAACAACTCTTCGTTAATCTGAGCATGGAAGTAATACTTTATATCACGAACTATAAATGAGGATACACAAAATGAAAAACTAAGCGAAATTGTGAATCCCGCATTGCACGAAAAAATGTGTTGTATTTCAGTAAATAACACGTGTTCTTGGTTGCTTGTAAACACGTAGTAGTCCATCATGCATTGTGATCATTTAGTGGATTGGTCAAAAACCTAGGTAAAAATAAATTGCGTCACATGTAAATAAATAATTACATGTGCGAGAACATAAGTATGCTAATTTATGCATTTCCATATAAGGTAGTGGTCCCGACCTGTTAAAGAAGTCAGTAAATTTACTACAGATAACACTACATTTGTAAATTAGACGAACTAATCTAATCAAAATGTATATCTCTAATTTCGTAATACTTATGTGTATGAGAAAATTAATATATGTATTAATTTTAATAAGATTGTTGAACGAACGCGTTCAATCTTAGGATTTTATTCTTGTCAATTTTTCCGACCGAGCAGAGCGAGTCGAAAACAATTAAATAGACGTCTTTCAAGCCAAAGTTAATATGTTTGCTATACACACATATGATTTTATTAAACTTGGTTATCAATTGTTAATCAAAAATGCAGTCCTAGATAATAAAAAATCATGAAATATGTGGTCTAGTAATAAAAAAATCACACAAAAAACAGTAGTTGTCGTTTGTTGATGTCGTTCTCGCTTCTCGTTTTTTTAGCTCACCTGGCCCGAAGTGTCAAGTGAGCTTTTCTTATATCTTGGCGTCCGTCGTCCGTCGTCGTAACTTTTACAAAAATCTTCTCCTCTGAAACTACTGAGCCAAATTCAACCAAACTTAGCCACCATCATCATTGGGATATCTAGTATAACAAATGTGTCCGGTGACCTTGCCAACTAACCAAGATGGTCGCCATGGATAAAAATAGAACATAGGAGTAAAATGAAGATTTTGGCTTATATCTCAGAAATCAAAGCATTAAGAGCAAATCTGACATGGGTAAAATTGTTTATTAGGTCATTATCTATCTGCCCTGAAATTTTCAGATGCATCAGACAACCTGTTGTGATGTTGCTGCCCCTGAATTGGTAATTTTAAGAAAATTTTGCAGTTTTTGGTTATTTTCTTGAATATTATTATAGATAGAGATAAACTGTAAACATCAATAACGTACAGCAAAGTAAGACCTACAAATAAGTCAACATGACGAAAATGGTCAATTGATCCCTTAAGGAGTAATTGCCCTTTATAGTCAATTTTTAACAATTTTCATAATTTTGTACATTTTTACAAAATATTTTCCACTGAAACTACTAGGCTAAGTTCATTATAGATAGAGATAATTGTAAGCATCAACAATGTTTTGTAGAGTAAGATCTTTGGTTTTCCCGTTTGAATGGTTTTACACTAGTTAGTCATTTTGGAGGATCCTTATAACATGCTATTCGGTGTGAGCCAAGGATTCGTGTTGAAGAGGGTACTTTAACCTATAATAGTTTCCTTCTACACACTGTGACTTGGATGGAGAGTTGTCTCGTTGATACTCATACCATGCACATCTTCTTATATCTATATATTCTTTCGATATTTTTGATTTGGGTCATGAGCTGGCATGTCAGTTACTGCTAGTAGTTCTTTGTTAATTTATGAATCATATTCGTTTTGTGTAGTTTCTTTTGTTTACTATTTTGTCATCGGACTCGGATTTCTTTTAAACTGAGTTTCTCTGTGCATATTGTTGTGTGTTTGTCTATTCTACATGAGCTAGATATAATTGTATAGCGGGAGGGTTGAGATCTAACAAAGCATGTTAAGCCCCGCCGTATTTTTGCGCCTGTCCCAAGACAGTAGACTCTGATCTTTGTTAGTTTTTTTATGTTTTTTTTGTCTTAGTTAAGTGTGACGTCCATTTTCACATTACTAGTATATATTTTTATTTAGAGACCAGCTGAAGCCCGGATTTTCTCGTTGTGTTGAAGACTCGTTGGTGGCCTTCGGCTGTGCTCTTTGGTTAGGCTGACTGTTGTTTCTTTGACACATTTTTTATTTCCATTTTCAATTTTATTGATTGATCAATTGATTGATTGATTGATTGATTCATTCATTCATTGATCATTTTACTACAAGCAAAAGTCATGATCATTTGAGAATCCTTTATTTGTTTTGTAGTGTTAATTTCACCAATGAAACTCGACATTAATGTTTGTCTTAATATAAAATTTCTTTGTAAACTCTAAAATTACCGTCTGATTATAATAAGACACGCAAGAATAAAAAAAAATATTTGGCCTTCAATGTCTCAACCTTTTTTAATGTGAGTAACTTCATTGTTCACTTAGATTTCGATTTTGATATTGTTTTTTCAAGTTTCCATAATAGATTTCCGGTAATTGTTCTGCATAAAACCCTATGGGAAAGCACATTAACTAAATTTTCCAAACGTTTATTGGAACCTAATGATTTGGCAAGGTGTTGCAACCTGTAATGTAAAAAAGTTACAGCCGATTGCACTGAGTGTGTAGGCAAAGGTAGCCTATCCTTGGTTAGCTTGCTTGTATTATTAGGTTAGGTAAACTACCATCCTTTAAGAGTAGACTAGTTCGACAAATAAACAATCAATCTGTCTGTAGGACTAGGCTCCTTCTACAGGAGGGTGGTATACCTTACCTAGTTACTTCATAGTTCAGTTAACAAACAAGCGATCCAAAGATATTACCTTTGTCTACACACTCAATGTAATCGGCTGTAATGAAAATGCGGAGTTTGTGAGACCAGGCTCAAGCAACCAGTCGGTAGCAGTCAGTTTTCAAATATATAAAAACAAATATTGCATAAGACTCAAACGTACTTAAAATGTTTTTATTAATATATAACCACTATATCATCAGTTTTTGAAATATAATTAAGCAGTCAAAGACACTTTTCAATGAATTTTAAAATTTCATTTCTGGTTTATTTAAGAATTGAATGCTTTTTTTTTTTGTTACTTCATTGAGGTGTAAAGCGATGACCGAAATACATTTTGTATGAAAAGCGGAAGTGCTTCATTCTGAAAATGTACGCACGGTCAACGCTTTTACAACCCTATGAAGTTACAAAAAGAAGCATTCAATATTTATAATTACATGTTTTAGCTAGGATCATAAAAACACGATTTTTATCAAGTTTTTATTAAATTCACCTTTGCACTTTATTGTGGGACCTCGCGTCATCATGAACAATGATTTTCGTTGTGTAATGTAACATGAGATGTGCAGTTAGCCAATCAGAATAACGAATTATCATGAAACATACATCTTATGTTATTATTAGTTATATAAAGCCAAATCAATCGCTTTCGATATATTACACAGCGTACTGCCCGCTTTACATTTTAAATAGTCATCACTTGGACTGTTTATAGAATCGTAAATAATTATGATTTTTTTAATGATGGCAAAATTGCATTATTGGGTAAAATAGCTTTCCTTATTATCGGCATCCTGTCAAATAGTTCATGAAAAGTAATAATAATTCTGCATTAAAAGAAAAGAAAGTTGCACTCGTGCTTTAACTTTTTTTTGCCACACAAAATTGTTTTTACAAAACATTCTACCTCTGAACTAGTGGATTTCGCTTAAATATGACTGGACAAAAGGTTTATTTTTTGTATTCAAAGTATGGTGGGCAAGAAAATTATTTATTAGCTTAAAAAAGATTGATCCGTGCTATAAATTAACTTGTAATTTTGATCAAGTAGGCCCTAGATCTCCAGCTTACGTTCTCACCTAGAGCAGATAAAAGTATTGCCGCAGAATTTTTTTATTAACTGTCTGGTAAGGGTTTTTGTAGGGTATACGACCTCAACTTTAGACCTACTTTAGAAGAAAAAAACTAAGCAGAACAACACCCTGGATTTTTCTACTGTAGACCCCAGCTACCCAGCTTCCCTTTGCACCTAGTGAGGACAATTTTTATTACATTTTCGGTAAGGATGGGGTTCGGTGTTCGACCCCAACTTTGGACCTGTCTTTGAAAAAAAATAAGCTAAACAGCAACCTTGATTTTTTTCTCCAGCAGACATCAGCTACCAAGCTCCCCTTTACACATTGTTCGGACAGAAGTATTTTCGTAGACATTTGTTTATTAACTTTTATGTAATGATGGGGTAGGGTGGGTAACTGCGGTCCACTTGAAAAAAATTTACAGGGACTCCAATGTGGTGTGGTCTATGCAGAACAATTACCGGAAATCTATGGTAGTTTGCAAAATAATAGTCTTTTTTTATAATGTGATATGTAAAATGTTGGTAAATAATGAAAGCATGCTTCTGAATTAATAGACATAGAAATAAAGAGAAACCATATGATAACCAATAGCAATCTCCCAGAGACAAACTAACGTTCATTAAGGCAACTAGTATGATGGTCTGGATTCGGGGTTCTTAATTTCTGTATTCTGTGATATTTTATGCCATATTTCTCTATTCTTGATACGTTTTGACAATTATTCTCTTATCATTACATTTTAACACCATTATTCTAGCTATTTTATTTATTTCTTGGTCCATTGTCTCTATTATTTATATTTTTTGTCCACTATTCCCAATTCCATAATCCCCCATCAACGACCTCTAGTAATGTCACCTTATAGTCTTCACAAATAAGCAAAATTAATACCTTATAGGCTCCTAATGACAAACCAATTTAATATCCCAGTTTGAATTGTGAAATTGCGGAAATTTTGAAAATTAAATCAAGCAAAATACATTATCGTCCTCGTAGGTCGTAAAATACTGGCAGATGGATCTTGGTCATCAATTCTAATAATCTTGGATCGACCTTTCTAAACTTAAAAGTAATAAAGTTCACGCATCCATATTGTTCCGATTGCTAAAGACTTTTGCATCCGTCGACATTATCTTCGATTAAAGTAGTATTGATCTGACAACCGCTGTGCATGTATACTTTAACGACCTTTAAATGAATGACAAATGACAACATTGTCATTTTTTGAATGACAATTAAACTGTTTTAGAAAGATAACATAAATACACTTTCGTTTTTCGTTTTTTGTTTTTGTGAAATCAAAAATGAAAAATGAAAACACTTTCATTTTTGATTTTAGTTTTTGAGAAATCAAAATTGAAAAATGAAAATACTTTTGTTTTTCGTTTTTTGTTTGTGAAATCAAAAACGAAAAACGAAAACACTTTTGTTTTTTTATTTTAATTTTTAAGAAATCAAAAACGAAAAATGAAAACACTTTCGTTTTTCGTTTTGGTTTTTAAGAAATCAAAAACGAAAATGAAAACACTTTCGTTTTTCATTTTGGTTTTTATGAAATCAAAAACGAAAAATGAAAACACTTTCGTTTTTTGTTTTTTGTTTTTGATATTTCAAAACGAAAAACGAATGGACGCAGATATACACGGACCTACCGCGCATTTTCTCAAGCTACAGGACTGGACAACATAACACATTTTGTATGGATTATAGAGGAAAAAACACCATTTTGTGATTAGAAACTAAACAAAATGATAAAATTTTTAAATACTTCAGGAAAAGATAGCTTTCAGACACTGCTTTGAGAATATCAAAAGAAAAGATAGGGTCACCGTACGTTTTTTCCGGCTAAAATACAAAATAGGAAAATTCCATACAGAATCCTCAGAAAATGCACTTTTTTAGAGTTACCTCCCCTTAAAATGCCAATTTTTTTAAAAATAAAAACAACCAAAAATAATTAAGATTTGCAAAAATATCAATATTTAGAAGTTATATTCTTATAAATTGGTACTTTTAAATGAAAATGTACATTAAACATCTGTATTCCTGCATCAAATTTTGCTAACTTGATGGAAAATCTGGACCTTTGATTCTCTGTTTTTTACAATCCAAGATGGAGGAAGACACCCATACTACTTTAATTCAATATTTCATATAAACTATAGCACAAAGCAATTCTTTGTATTCTTTCGCGCCAACTTCGCCTTGAATGGTATTTGGAATATTATGTGTTCGCCTGTTTATCCAACAGTTCACCTATCAAGTAAACCTTTTTTAGGCTTAAGGGGGCTCGCGGGTATACATCATTTTTTTTTAATATAGGATTTCGCTATATTTTTTTATAAATGAACTTTGTCATATACTTAAAAGAAAAATGAAATAACAAATGGGGTGACCGTTCATTTTTAGCTCACAATCTTCCTCCGAAAGAAGCATATATTTTTGTTGATGTCCTTTTTTTTCTGTTGAATTAATAGGATAAATAGAGGTTATATCGAAATAAAAAGAACTAAATTACAGAAATCGCTAAAATTTTACAATTATTTACTTTATGTACAGCTTAATTGAAAACAATAATAAAAAATATAGGTCACCGATGAGTTAAAACAGATATTTCTATTTTAATGCCAAAATGGCATTTTGCACCAAAGGGAGATAATTTGGAGTTTTTTTTAATGATAAAGATATTTTAAAAGTCATCAGGGGCCAAACTGATTCAATTTTTTGGGTTGATGTTTTGTACCATATTATAAAGTAATGACTAATACATGTCATAGTGTTATAAAAAAGAATTGTAATGAAAAAACAAATGTTTAATTTTTCGCTGAAATTTTTGTTACTTCTTAAAGAGGCACTAGCTGTCAAATTCAAGTTCATCAATTTGCTATCAAATTCTCATATTTGATATATAACAATGTTAAACATTTATCAAAACTATTAAAAGCCTTAAATAAACAATAAACAGGGCACTTGCATGAAAATACGTAGCTACGTTTTGTTTGTATTTAAGTGCAAACACAATCTAATTAACCCACGAGTTGACCTCTAAAGTCATCCGATGACCATATAAGCGATGTAAACATAAATATAGGTATACATAGACTAAGCAAACTCGTGCTTTTGGGATTTTTCTAGGTTTATTTAATTTTAAATTGCAGATGAAGAAAAAATGTTTATCATTGTTTTACCTAATTAGAATGGGTTTTTGTGGATCGAATCAGTCAATCAAATTATTTACCTTTGTTTCATTTACAATGTTGACATTATGTTCCTTTAAATTACTTTACACATACAATTCGCGTGTAACCGATCTCAAGCTAAGGGGTTTTATTGAAGTTCACATGAGTACGGATTCAATGAGGTCAAATCATTGATTTGCAAGTGAATAGTCTATAATCAATATTTTTTAGCTTATTTTGACAAAATTGAAACATAGTGGCTGCTAAAGCGAATTATTATTTCACTATTTACATTTCATCAATGATTGAGTCAATAAATAATATATTAGATTTTTTCACATCTCGTAGCTAGTGTCCCTTTAAACACTTACCTGAACAGATTTTAGAATTTTTATAAAAGAAGATATTTTTTATACATTTTCATATAAAAAATTCAGTACTGTTCAGAAATATGTTATTGCAGTAAAAGTTAAATTCAGACAGTTCAACATGTTCTACAGGCTAATATCAAGTTATGAAAAGTCAGCGCCTCATTTAGTACAAACAAATTATCTGAACAATGAATGATTTGATGAGAGAAAACTAAAGTTATTTAATATATCGAAAAATATGTATATATGTCAAACTTCAACAGGCTTAAGTGTCAATAAAACAAAAAATGTTATACATACAAAAAAAGTTGTAAAAAACTATTGAAAATGTCAATATATTTTTCACCGAAAAGTTGAAATGCAGCGTAATTTTATATTTAAATTTAATAAATCTAGAATTAACTGATAGTTAATGAACGACATCAAACACTTCAACTTAGTTCCAAAATCATGACAATGTATTTTAACCGACGAAAATACATCATTCAAACAAGATAAAAAAAAAAAACATCATGAATAGTAGTTCATCTGAATATATTAAACAAAAGATTGGGACACTAATGAAAAGCTGTCGAATAAGCAATAAGATTGAAACAGGGAATTGGCCAAAGAGACAACAACCCGACAAAAGAGCAGGAAACAGCCGACGACTCAATCTTTAACAAATGAAACACTAAATGGTTGATATAATAAAACAGAACTGAACTGATATTTTGATGTGATAATGGTTTATTCTAAGAACGAATGTGTTCATAAGAGTGCAAAGAATATTGCTACTTACACTATTTATAATCCTGTGTTTCACATTTAAACTGTATTTCTTTCGAAATTTAGAAATGTTTTAAAAGCTTAAATGCAGTGAATCAAAACAAATTATGCATCTTAAGATCTTGTGAAATATTATTTGAAATGTATTTAGTTAACATCTAGTTTCGATGAAAATAAACCAATGTGACAATCGTACTGAAAATAAACCAATGACAACAATCGTACTTGAAATAATTTACCTTTTAGAGAGATCACAAACAGATACATCTACAGTAGTGATAGATCTAGCCACAAACAAAATATATATTTTTGTCTATGCTAAATACAAATAAAATTTTAATCACACAATTTACAGGAATGATATCATTGGATAAATTGCAATTTGACAAATACCAATTTGAATTATTTGGAAGGCGTTTTTTATTTTTCTACTTTTAAGTATTGGAGTAAAACGTTCGTCTGATTTTGCTATAGGTTTGTTTATCCTTTGAACTGATTTGTTTTGGACAAAAAATACCCATGCCCCTCTACTAAAAATGAACTGTCTGTGCTTTTTGGAAAGCCATGATGTTTAAATGGATTAAGGGTAGATAAGGGATGTGTATACATTTTTTGTACAATTCGAATATCAAATATATTTTTTGGATAATAATAAAAAAGATATTACAAATCAATCTGAGTGTTTGGATCGACATGTACTACAAACCAAGTTCAAATAGTTCAAATATGCACGAGTCTGTGTGCTAACCAACCAATAATTATGTACATTCATTTTTGTATGTCTTTGATACTATTTTTTACATTTTGTACGCATTTTACAATGTAAAATGGAAACATTAATAATAGAAAGCAGTTTCAAATTATTTTATTGTTTAATGTCAGAAATCAGTTGACAAAGAGAAACTTACATTTGAAAGTTTAACTGTTTAAGTTTTGCGTAAAAGCTGATTCCGTATTTCTACTTTTAATAACGATATTGTGTTTCTGAATAAGTTCCGTGGTTTATATTACAAAAAATTTAAAGACTGAATAGTTGATTGAAAATTATATGAGGTATGATAAGGGAACAGCAAGTTTAAAACATTATTAGCATTGTATTGGCAAGAACACAATGTATACATAAATACATGGGCTAATATTCTTCGGAAAAATGCGAGGTTCGCAAAATTAATCACCAATGATTAACAGTCTGAGTTTTCCTACATTTCAATCTAACAAAATAAAAGGGTGAATGTTTTTTAATGTCAAATAGTTTTCTTTAAAGTCGATAAAAAATGAGTTTAATGTAGTACAGTAAGGTCTTAATAAAAGCAACTGTAGTATACCGCTGTTAAAAAGTCATAAATCAATTAATCCGGGTCACAAACCAAAGCCTAGGGAATACATATACCATAAGAGAAAAACAACGGAATAGCAGAAACAATGAACTGCTACAAAAACACACACTAGCATACATATATATATATATATATATATTGACAACCATGAAACATATTCTTATTTTCACGTTGGGTAGCCATTATAAAATTTTCTAATAAATGCATAGATTTCTTTTTAAAATGACCTAAATATAGCATCATGAACAAAAATAATACTATGTTTTTATCAGTTGATATCTTTCGTCAACTGATAAAATTGAGAATGAAAATGAGGAATATGTCGGAGAGACAACAATCCGACCAAAGAGCCGAAAGACCCTTAGGCTAAATGTTGGACACATTGTCCTTAAGTTGTTATTCTTTTCAAAACAACTAATTCTATCTTCATTAGTTAGAAGTGATACCCTTAAAAAAATACCTAACACTTTAACAGTTACTTTTTAGACAAATTGTACACACAGGATTTCTGTAAACTGTCATTCGAATTTTTTTAATACAGAGGAAAAAGGCAAAATGACAGTTAACAAAACACAACGTCGTAAATCAAACCGTGAGCTCATGAACTTACCAACATCAGAAATTAATCTTTATTCCGATACACATAGTTATTTAGAAAGGGTTAATAATGTTTTGTGTTGAATTTCTCTTACAAAGAGTAATTTATTAAAATCGTTAATACTATTATACTTTCTTGTTTTGTCCAGTGTCTGTGTAAGTAGGTTAACAACTTGAAAAAACGTTGCTTGAATAAGATTGGTGAAAGTTATAAAATGAAATAGAATCTTTATACTTATCATGATCTAAAGTTGAAAGAATAGATAAAAAAAAAGTTTACGTTTTTCAAAATAAATTATGTAAAGGCCGAATCAATCAGTGAACAAGACAATATTTAACAAACAGAAACAATAATTGAATACATGTCATATGTAATACGACCTTGCAATTTTTGAAAATGTCAATATTTTGTTCATGGAATAGATGAAATGCATCATACATGTCATAATTTTATATTCAAATCTTAAAGAAATAGAACTCTTAATGAAAGGTGTTTAACTCATTTAGCTGGTTCAAGCAGTATGATTATGTGCAAATATCTTAGATAGGTAATCAATTAAACGAGAGAAAAAAACCTTCATGAATAATACTTCATCTGAATATATTTATGTCAAAATGAATGGGATACTAATGCTAATAAATTGAAAATATTCTAGATTGAAACCTTGACAATTGAAACACCATCGTGCTATAACAGTTGATTGTATAAGCCTTTACTAAAAAGGAATATCACAAAAATATAAAACGGAAAGTCCCTGATCAAATGCCAAATCAAAAGCTTAAACACATTAAACAAATGGACAATAACTGTCATATTCTGGACTTAGCACAGGTAGTATATTATGTAGAAAATGGTGATTTTATGGCCAGCTATACCACTGACTTGTATGACAGTCGAATCAAATTCTATAATAATGAGAACGATGTGTCAACAAAACAAGCAAACCAAGCTACGTGAACAAAACAAACAGACATAATGCAGTTTTGATATGCTACTGGTCTGTTTTAATACAGACTATAGCTAAGATCATAATGGTTCAAGTCAAATTGCAACTAAAGTTATATAAATCTTAAATGTTATCTGTTTTCCTTTCGAAAGTTAAAATCTTGTTTGAAGCTTAAATGATGTGAACTAACACGAATTAAGCATTTTTAAACGATTAAACAATTTCAAACAAACTAGCGTGTTTAAATGTATAACATTGTTTCTCACCGCTGAACAAAACACAATTGATTAATTAGTGCCCGTCTATTTCAGTCCATTAATGTGCCACTTAACAAATACTTGGACAACAGAATATTTGAAAATGAAGAAAATCTTTTTTTAAATGATTATTTTCAAAACAGAAATCGGAAACCAAAAGAGTAATGCTGCACTAGATATGAGACTGGTTTACAAATGCTTATTTCACCAAAGCAAAAAGCATCGTATTTGAAATGTTTTACTTTTTAGAGATGATAACACAAATAGTAGTGATATAACTAGACACATTCATCACAAATATGGCTGTCTTTGCTTTCATAAAAAAGTATTGTAAATGCAATCTCGTATGTAACAAAAATCTGAAATAGGCAATTATGATTATATTTTGTTGCAAATGACAGATCAATTTTAGTAGTATAAAGTCAAATCACAAAAATACTGAACTTAGAGAAAAATCTAATCGGAAAGTCCATAATCACATGGCAAAATCAAATGACAAAACACACCAAAAACGAATGGACAAAAACTGTCATATTCCTTACTTGGTACAGGCATTTTCAAATGTAGAAAATGGTGGATTAAACCTGGTTTTATAGCTCTTGAAGCCAAGTATGCTCTTGAAGCTAGAATGATTCTCAAAGGTACCAGGACTATAATTTAATACGCCAGACGAGCGTTTCGTATACATAAAACTCTTTAGTGACGCTTAGGTTAACGTAGTTCTCAAGCCAAAAAAGTACAAAGTTGAAGTGCATTGAGGACCCAAAATTCCAACAAATTGCGCGAAATACGGCTAAGGTAATGTTTGCCTTGGAAACGAATAACCTTAGTTTATCGAAAAGTTCAAAATTTTGTCAACCAGAAATTAAAACAAAATACCATATAATTGATATTAATGTCAACACCGAAGTGCTGACTACTGGGCTTGTGATACTCTCTGGGACGAAACGTCCGTCAGCAGTGGAAAGTGTAATTTAATATTTATAATCGTTATTGTTATCCACCCTAAACGCAAGCAAGTATTGATAGTTTATAAGTGAAAGAAGAAATATAATTTGCAATAAACAAAAATACAACGTTAATTCAATTTTATAAAGTACATGTATTGGTGTGCTTATTTGTGAGTATATCACAAATTCAGCCTGTAACAATGCATTATCTTTATAACATTTATACCGATTGTTTATTTTTAACCAAGTCAACTAGCTAGTGAAACAATAAACTCTAACTATAATTACATTTTAAAAATAGTATAAAAGAAGAATCCTAAACTAGAATACAAAGGATATTCAAAGTTTTCATTCGCGGCTAGATACCTTGAATAATTTTAAAAGTTATAGTCGTACTTAGTAGATGCACAGCATGTAGATGGTGTAAAATGGCTAAATGAGTTTTTGGATCCTCTATGCTCTTCAACTTTGTATTTTTTGGCTTTATAACTATTTTGATATGAGCGTCACTGATGAGTCTTATGTAGACGAAACGCGCGTCTGGCGTACTAAATTATAATCCTGGTACTTTTGATAACTATTATCTGTGTCCTGATATATCCGATATATCCTCTATTAATCTATAGTGATAGATCAATTATTAGTTGTTTAACGTTCTGTGTACAATATTGCTAGCCTGTTCAGGATAAGAACCAGTTAGCAAAACATACAATACATGAAGGTAGGTCCTAAACAAACGGTCAGCCGGGCAGTAGGTCACAAAAATTTGAACTGCCACTTGAATTTTCATTTTATATTGAATAGGGACAGACGGTATTAATATAGACCATATATCCCGAAGCTGAAACACACAATAAGAAGACCACCTGAACAGTGCTGCAACATTCTTAATGACCACTAACTTTGACAAAACCATTTATAACGATGCCTCATTTGCTGAGCTGAGTTAAAATGTTATGACTACTACACGAGACTAAGTAAATTATGAACAGCCATCGGATACATTATGCTGCTTCATCATGAATGAATTAAAAGCATTAACGACATAATTTTTAATTCAGTTTCATCAAAATATTTAATTAAAATCTCTAGTCTTTCGGATAGATCGGTTAATATTTGAAGTTGTGTCATCATTGAAGAAGGAATCAATTTAAACTGCATCAGCAAGTATAGCCTGTCAATAGCCCTTGGCAGGGTTTCCGCTGGCGGTGACCACTTTCGCAATTTTCGAAAAAATAATAATTGTGGGGATTAAAATTCGTCATTTGCGAAAAAATTTGGCGAAAGAAATATATATAGCGATTTATTTTCGTCCATCTTGTTTATTTACTTTTTTCGGGTTTCTCGGACGTTACTTGATCAGACAATACTAAGTTTTCACTTTGAACTCGTGAAGAGTTTGACTGAAATCAATTATCAGCTGATTGCATTTTATAGGTATTGACAAAAAAGGACTAATTGATAAAGGTGTTGATTGTATATTTTGACAAAATGATATGGTTAAATGGCTTACGTCACATGTCACACAAAAGATTTATTAACTACTTTCCGACGCACGTGTTCGATGCAGAATGTTGACGTCTCTTCACCTTCTTTTAAACTGAAGTGATAGTCCAGAGAAGATAACTAAGGTTATGACGAAAAATATTTAAAAGCAAGAACAATCTCTGATTTAAAACTTTATGCTTTGACTTTTATATAGATAATTGATTTGAGAGAGTACTTTACAGTCGTTTGAGTGTTACATATTTGAAGCATAGTTTTACGTCTCATTTTTTTCATTTACGATGGTCTAGAAATGAAAACTGTCGTTATAAAGAAATATATGCAAAAGGTTGGGAACAATCCCTCGAAGAGGAGTAACCCTTCAATGTAATGAATATTCCTAAAATGAGGGATCAATTTCAAGTGATACAAGCTTAAGCTTTTAATTTGCTGTAAAACTACTTCTTTAACCAAATGGGAGTCTATTTTTCTTTTGAAGAAACGTTCCCAAAGATCTGTACATCTTTCTGGTATTATATGGTGAAAACATGGCCTAGAATTTTGTTATATTTCTGGACTGATATCTTCTTTATTTTTAAAAGTAAGCGGCCCCTCTTTTAGAAGATTTGTTCATAATAAAATGAATTTTCCCCTTTTCAAGTTGAAAAAAAGTTCCCTCTTTTGAAAAGTAAATGTTTAGTGTTTATTCTGTACAATCTAGACTCTAAGATAAGTTTGAGAGAATAATCATAAACAATAATGGGGCAAACTCATCTTCTCTAAATTGGGGGGTGGGGGGGGGGGGGGGTAGAAAAAAAGAGATATTTTAAACGAAAAATTTATGTTACTTGGCGAAAACAGTAATCGACCCAGGGGAAAATCTGGCTCTTGGTATTACAAGACATAATAAATGTTTCGCATTATAAATCTCTCATTTATCGTAGTTTACATCTACAACAGATATAACAGTAAAAGGTAGATAAGAAATATTGCTAACATGTTTCCACAAAGCATCATAATCCATTGTGGTAGACTAAGAACTGTTTAGACATTGCAGTCAGTGCAGCCCTGTTCAGTAGCTTGTCATCAATTAATTATGGTGTTGATGTGAACAAGGTAATTGCATCTAATGAACATTCTGAAAATCGATTTAATATATCTTGAATTTACCTCTATGAATGCGTTTGGAAAGTGACTGTAAGACTGAAATAAGTTAATAGTCTATTGTTTGGTTTTTTTGAGATCTGTTGCTTAAAAGGTGGTATAGCCTTGACGTTTATCCTTTTAACAGCTTTGTAGAAATACGGTATGGATGCAAGACATAGTTTTTATATCTATATATATGTGGACTTGTCACGAGAAACGTCGGATGAGAATAGCCAAGGTATAATTGATATATACTTTTCCGACTTATGGTTTGTAATGACCTCCCTCTTATAGTTTTATTTTCTTCAATTTTGTATGTAGCGATCGTGTCCAGAAGAACGCAGTCGACTGCTACTAACATTATATCGTTACTGTTACATACATTCTTAAAAAGAGTTTTAATATGCATCTTATCTATGTCAACAAAGTTTACTATTATCTTGAAACACACTTATGTAAAATAGGTAGAAAGAAACTAGTTATGGCAAAACAAATAATCTTCAAAGAGCTAACAAAAAACGAAATACGTATCGAACATATCACCATATTGTATCAACTAAATGTAGCTGTTGTGTGCAGTTATGGATATTTGTTTACCTTTATTATAGTCAGTCCACAGAATGGGATTAGTTTTCGATATAAAATAATAAGTTTAACTTGCAAATTATACTTATCATGATTTGTATATTTTTCTTCACATAGTGACATTATAACCTAGGATCGCCTTAGTTACTTCCACTTTTATCTATAACAAACTAATGTTATCATTATAACCTAACTCTTATTCTCTACTTAATGACATACCATACTATGCATCAAATACATCTATCGATTTTGAATCATCCTTTTTAATTTTTTAAATTGCAATGTGTTACATTCTTTTTTTAAATATATATCAAACTCGAGATAATATACTCAAATACCTTTCTAACAAAAAGTTTTTTAACGAGGCATGTGTGATTGTTTACGTCAGCATCAACTTGCATTTACCATATGCACAAGTATCATCATTGAAATAAAGAGAACCACAGCTAAAGGTAGGACTTTGAAATAATATCTCGTCAAGTTTAGACGTTAATGAATTGCTCTGAATGTAAGTAAATATATATAGCATATCCTATTATGCATAGTAGTAAATGCATTAGATTTTTCACTACAAAATGAATACACAGGAATAATTAGTTTTCATCGTCGGTTGAAATAATGGTTCCTATTTAAACGTCACACATAATAACATAATACATGTACTTTTGAGCGTTTCAGTAGCATGTGTATAGATAATTCTTATAAACAGAGCAAAAAAAGATGAAAACACTTGTGTCTACATTTTACATTACATTCTAAGATACATAACACAATAGTTACCTAAAGTTGCTAAGTTATATCAATTTGTAACGTTTTTGTAAAATTATGGAAGTTAACATATTACATATTATTTTCGTAACCATGACATTGTTAGTTATTTAGGCTTTATAGTTTGAATGTCCCTTTGCTATCCTTCGCCTCCCTTCTAATGTATCTTTCTACTTTTGTTAGTTGGTGTCGATAAGAGAGCTATGGTAGTATTTCAATTAATAGGCATCACTCAAGATTTATCCTATCATTTCCAACAGAACGAAATACCTGTACGAATATGACTGCATTTCGTTTATTTGATGTATTTGCGCTTTTTTTTCAATTTAATCAAAACTTCTGTTTTAAATATTTCTTGGAATTCGGTATTTAATATGATATTACTTTTTGTTTCTTGTATAAATGTATGTCTATCATAACCAGTTACATTTTTGTTGTTTTATTGCTCTCACTTTGAAATATACACATGTGCCAACCATCGCCCTTTCTTCATCCTTGAATAAAAGAAAGATACTTCTCCAAGCTTAGCATGCTTATCATGTTTAAAACGTAGACATTTTTTACAAAACTGTACGTTCATACAAAGGACACCTTTGTCGTCATCAATCAGTTATCTATAACAAACACGCCCGACTATTGGCAATACATATGTTTCACAAATGACCGTCATTCTAAGTCCCGTTATGTCAACTTACGTGCATCCTAAAATTAAATATAGATTACAGAATATTTTTAAATGAATAGAATATTCTTAGACATATATATATTCGTAAAAGAAATCAGAATCTTAAAACGTGAGACAATATAATTACTGTGACGTAGCCATTAATAATAAATTCAAACAAATTCTCATTGAACCAATAAGAAGCAATCGTACTTGTTTACTAGTATACATTTATGTTAAGGGGCCAGCAAAAACACGCCTCCGGGTGCGGGAGTTTCTCCTTGCATTGAAGACCCGTTGGTGACCGTCAGCTGTTGTCTGCTTTTTTGTCCGGATGTGGTCTCTTTGACACATTCCCCATTTCCATTCTCAATTTTATTGAAATGGAGTACCTTTAAGCGAGAGCACAAACAGAAACAGTTACTTTTGTTATAGCTCTAGCCACAAACAAAAAATATATTTCTGTCTATGCTAAATGAAGTGATAATCTAGCGCCACTACAAAACATGAACTTTCTGTGCCTTTAAGATCAATTAAAGTAATCGAATTAATATACTTCCGCTTTAAAACAATTTTCTTTTTTTTTCTTCATTAAAACTAAGTTTTATTAGCATATTTACATTTGTTAATAGATACATCCAATACCGGTACCTTATCCCGGCCTCGTTAATTTTAGTATAGAACATCTATTATGGTTAATTATGTTAGTACACAAATTTTCATTAATCCGGATATAATTCATATCTTCACTTGAATGATTAAAACACATTTTCAAGTAGTCAGCATTTCCTTGTTTTCCAGGAATTTAATTTGATGAAAACTTTCAAATTACATTTAAGAATACATGAACCATGCACGATGCACAATATCACACTAGCTGTTGGTGAACTATAAAGACACAAAGTCGATATCTCATTTGGATAAATTATTAATGTTTGTCAATAGTGTTTCAGTAATAGTGTAATGGTTTATCTCATTTGCATAATTTTCCAAATCCATAGTTATTTAAAGGATTTCAATAGCGCTTGCTTTCGATTTTTACATTAATAAAAGGGGTTAATGGAACTTAAATATTTGTATTTCTTAGTTTATAATTGTACATGTAAATCGAAAAATAAAAACAAAATCGAAGTTTAAAGATATGATCAAATGGTAAAACCATTATGTTGAGATGGATTAAGTGTTGATAAGGGATGTGTATACATTTTTTTTGTACAATTTGATTAAATGCAAAATCTATTTTCTGATGGTTTAGAAAATTATAAAAATAAAAGGAGAATATTACAAATCAATCTGCGTTTAGGGATCTATATGTACTACAAACCAAGTTCAAACTTTCAAATATACATGGAATCAAATGTACAGTAGTTGTAGTCTGTTTATGTAATTCGTACGTGTTTCTCGTTTCTCTTTTTTATATAGATTAGACCGTTGGTTTTCCCGTTTAAAATCAGCCATTTGTTCTCAAAACGTAGTTCAAGGAATAACGCCTTTTGAAGGTAATACGAAAGATTTTAAAGCCTGGATTAAGTCAATTGAAAAATATGCTTTACTTTTTAATGATAGGGATAGAATCAAGGAAATAGCTTTTCAAACATGTAAAGGGGCTTGTTCAGATTACCTACAAAGATATTTAAGAGACCATCGGGACAACACTTGGGAACAATTAAAAAAAGAATTAACTTCAAGGTTTGGAGAAATTACTGACCCTCAACATGCGTCAACTCTTTTGAGACAATTAAAACAAAAAGGGGACGAGTCTGTTCAAATTTATGCTGAAAATTTATTGAATTTGGCAAATGAGGCATATTCAGATTTAGATGGACATAATGACACTATAGAAAGGGAACTCGTAGGCATTTTTATAGATGGTTTAGCTCATTCTTATTTAAAATGAAATTAATGAGAGAAAACCCAGCTACTTTTTCTTTGGCAGTTAAAAGTGCAATGACTGAACAAAATTTGAGAAAAAGATTTACTTTAAGAACGAAAAGGGTAGACGAACCAAGGTATAAAACGATAAGACCAATGACATTAACTAGACCAAGACGGACTGAACCTTTGAACTCTCATGAACCAATGGAAATTGATCATTATCGTGATGCAAAACGTTGTTATTCTTGTGGTAAAGTAGGTCATGTATCACGTGATTGTCGTTCTGGGGGAAATTTGAGACAAATTAATGCCGTAGAAATGCAAACATATCACGGAAATTCGGGTAGAAATAGGAAAATTAATTGTTATTCTTGTGGTAGGGTAGGACATATAGCACGAGATTGTCGTTCTAGGGGAACCTATAGACAAGTAAATGAAGTTGAAACGCAACAATATCAAGGGAATTCGGGAAGAAATAATGAGATAGTTTGTTATCAGTGTAATCAACCGGGACATATTAGGCCAAATTGCCCAAATAGAAAACCTAGGACTGTTAACATGGTAGAAAACTGGAGTGTATATCCGGAAAACTAAAGCGCTCTTGTCACGTTGAAGCCAGTGATAAGAGTACAATTAAAAATAAATTACCTACGTATTCTATAAATGTTGCAGGAGCTCCAAATTCAACTTTAATTAAAATTCAAAATCAAAGATATAGAGCTCTCGTAGATTCAAGCGCTAGTGTTTCTTTGATACACAAAAGAATTTTTGAAACTTTGAGGGATAAACAAAAATAACTAAAGAAAACGGCTAATTTACAGTCCGTAAATGGGGGTCTTTACATGTAGAAGGTTGTGCAAACCTTACTTTTAAAATAGGTAGTACAAAAGTTACTCAATTATTTTATGTTGTTAGAGACATGAACAGAAATGTTATTTTAGGAAAAGATTGGTTAGTACAAAATGGAGTTAGGTTATATTTTGATTTAGGATGTTTGAGAATTCAAAAAAATTATATTCCATTAGAAGAAGACATTAATATGGCTTCAATTGTAAGATTAACCGTAAATGCAGTATTAAAACCACAAACAATTAATGTTTGTCCCGTAGGCCTTAAGAACAATCCAAGTTTTGGAAGTACTAAATTGTTAGAAATCTCACCTGTAGCTTCAGGGTATGTTAGTACAGAACTAGACTTAATGATAAGTAATACGGTGGTTAATTTTAATAAAAATAGGAAGTTTCCGTTGATGATTGTAAATAACACAAACAAATCAATTAGGTTAAAAAGGGGTTGTGTAGTAGGTAAGGCTTCTCATTTAGAAGAAATAAATTTAGTCAATGTGAATCAATCTCAAGGAACTTCGGGACTCAAAAAATTAGACGAGTCTGAAATAAGTGTACCGCAAGAATTTAAAAAGGATATACTTAGAATGATAAGGGACAATGAAGATGTTTTTGCAACTTCAGACAAAGATTTGGGGTGCACTGATACAGTACAAATGACTATTGATACAGGGGATCACCCACCTATCAGATTAAAACCTTATAGGGCCCCTCTCAATCAGAGAAAAATAATAGATAAGACCATTGAAGAACTATTAGAGGCTAATATCATTGGGAAATCTAGGTCGGCTTGGGCTGCGCCTATCATTATTGTTTTAAAAAAGGATAAGACTTCAAGGATGTGTGTAGATTATCGAAGCCTAAACGCAGCTAGTAAAATTTATTCCTTTCCGTTTCCCCTGATTGATGACTTACTTGCTTCAGTAGGTAAAGCCAAAGTAATGACCTCGCTTGATTTAAAGTCAGGATATTATCAGGTCAAGGTCAAAGAGTCGGATAAGGAAAAGACTGCTTTTGTATGTCACAAGGGATTATTTGAGTTCAATGTCTTACCATTTGGTCTCGCCTCAGGGCCCAGTTTATTTAGTGAATTAGTTACAGAAGTACTACAAGGTTTAGAGCATTTTTCAACTGCTTACATTGATGATATTTTGATATTTTCCGAAACAGAGAAAGAACATTTAGGCCACATTCAACAAGTTTTTGATAGATTACGACAGCACAAACTGAAGTTGAAATTGAAAAAATGTAATTTTTTGCAAAATAAAACCAATTATTTAGGCTTTATAATAAGTAAAGATGGATTAAAACCAGACCCTGAAAAGGTTAAGGCCATTCAAGGCATGAAAGCTCCCTCAAATATCAGGGAAGTACGAGGATTAATCGGTTGTTTGAGTTATTATCGTAGATTTGTACCTTCATTTTCAAACATTGCAGAGCCTATAGTTGCTTTAACTAGGAAAAACAAGGTTTTTAATTGGACCACAACTTGTCAGGAAGCTTTTGAAAAATTAAGGGATGAACTAGTGAAAGTACCATTATTGGCATACCCAGATTTGAATAAACCCTATGTGCTTTACACGGACGCTAGCGATAGTTGCGTAGGTGCTTGTTTAACGCAATCACAAAAAAGTCCAATCGAGGGCGAAAATGAAGTGGAAAGACCAATTTACTTCCTATCTCATAAATTGAGTGATACACAAACACGTTGGTCAACCATTGAAAAAGAAGCATTTGCTATTCATTATGCGTTACAAAAATTGAATCATTATTTGTATAATGCTGAATTTGTGATAAAAACAGATCACAAACCTTTGAAATACATTTTAGAATCTCCCATGCAAAATAAGAAAATCCAACTGTGGGCTTTGAACATAACGGGTTATAACTGTACTATTCAGTATATTCCAGGGCCCCAAAATGTGTGTGCAGATTTTATGTCTAGATTACCTTCAGACGAAAAACCAAACGAAAATCCAGACCCTTATCCAGATATTAGTGATAATACTTACGAAATTAATGTGATTAATTCAAATAAATTTCATTTTACTGATTATGCAAATAGTGACAAATTAGTTGAAGATATTCCAGAAAAAGAAAATTTTCAGTTTGAAGAATTTGATATGTCAATTGAACAAATGAAAGACAAAACATTACGCGAGTTAAAGGAACAACTTGTAGGCGATAAGGTACCCGAGGCAGTGCAAAACAAGTACATCATAATAGATGACATACTTTATTACATCTCAAATGTAGATAATGATCCTATTATAAGGTTGTACATACCTTCTCATATAAAACAAGCAGTTGTAGAACAGTATCATGATAAGAATGGGCACATGGGCATTGATAAAACATTTGATTCGATTCGTCAAAAATATTTTTGGCCAAACATGTTTAAGGAATTGTATAATTATGTCACTACTTGTGTACCTTGTCAATCACGTAATTTACAAAAAGTTAGAGCACCAATTCAGGAAACAAAAATCCGCCTTATCCTTTTTGTCATGTAGGGGTAGATTTGAGTGGACCATACCAACTACCATGTCAGGTAACAGGTACATTATAGGATTTATCGATTTATACTCAGGGTGGCCAGAAGCTTTTAGTGTAGCAACAAAAAGCGCTGACAATGTTGCACATCTTTTGATTGAAGAAATTACTTCAAGGCATTCTGGGATTCAAATTCTAACAAGTGATAACGGAGGGGAAAACTGTTCTAAGGCTATGGAAGAAGTTTGTAAAGAACTTAATATAAAGCATATTAAAACTTCATTCTATCACCCTCAGGGTAATGCAAAAATAGAAAGATTTCATAGAACATTACGTGATGTTTTGTCAAAATTAATAGAAGATCATTCCACAACTTGGGACTTATACTTGAACCAAGCTTTAGCAGCAATTAGATTCAATATCAATGAATCCACCCAACTTTCACCTTTTTATGCATTATATAACAGGGATCCAGTTTTACCTTTAGATAACATTTTACAGCCTAGGAGAAAATACAATGGGGAGGAATATCATAAAATTGCCTTGCAACAACAACATAAATCGTTTATGTTGGTTCATAAAACTATGAAAAAATCTAAGCAGAAACAGGCTAAGTACGCAAACAAACATAGCAAAGATTTAAGTTTGAGGTAGGAAACCCAGTGTTTTATAAAAATCATAGAAGGGCAAGCAAATTTCTAAAAAAAAGGACTCCGTACTATAGGGATTATAGAACAAACTTCACCTGTTAGTTTTATTTTAAAAAATCAGTTAGATGGGACAACCACAAAGGCTCATGCAGAACAAATTCGTTTGGCTAAGTTAGATTGGGAAATTCCTAACAACAATCAAGGTAGGGCATAACGTAAAGCTGCGTATGTAGTTTCCATTGAGTCACAATCAGAAATTCCTCTGATGATGAAAGCATAGATTCAGACACTCCGTTAAATCAAATTGCAAAAAGATATAAGAAAGAAAGGGAAAATTCTGATTATGAAGATGATATACCATTAATGGAATTATCTAAAAAATTAACGGGGAAGAAAATTTTCTTAGAACAAGATAATGTCAATAATGGTCAATTAGAAAGTGATGATCAAGTCATGAAAGAAAAAGTAGGAAATTCGTCGTCTGATTATGACGTCTCTGACATTGATGATAACATGTCTAGCACTCATTCTTCGTCAGTAACATCTGAAAATTATGACATGGAAGATTTAAAATGTCTGTGAATAGTGTTAAAATAGAAAATAATCAGAAATCTACTGATATTGGGGCTAACGACACAAAATTGGTAACTAAGGAACATGTACAAAATTTAGTGAGGGCTTTAATAGTGTATTATGTAGGAATCAATTGGCTTTATAGGTAGTAAGAAGGATGCAAATCATTTAAGAATTTCTAAAACTGATAAAATATGTAATAAAACTTGTAATTATTCTCAATTTACAGAATGGCAGACAAAGACGAAAGCTATGCCCAGCTAGAATCCCTTTATTTGTGGAGATTATTACCTGACCTATTATGGTGGGACATATATGTAATGTTTAAAATCAATTTTTTCCGGGAAATACTAGATAGAAATAAAGGGAAACCGCTATTTAAAGAATTCCCTCAATACAGAAGCTAATCAACCTGTCAGATCCAGTTATTATCGACAATTTTTGTGGTTTACCCACAAAATTCGTAGAAATAATCGGACGCCGGAAACAATTTGCCGAAATACATAACTTATCGTACCAAGAGCATCTGAGGAAGTGGACGGTGGAGAACTTCAAAGCCATTGGATGGTTAAAAAGATCCAATCGCTTTGGGGTTTACCACCAAGAAGTGATCCTGAACAATGCAAGGAAAATGCACCGGATACGCATTTTTGATCTCATAATTAAATTCGAAACTATAATGGAAAACAAGAAAACATTTTATTCAGGACTATCGTATGAGTTCCAAAATTGATAAGGCCAGATAAATAAAAAATATTATAATAATGTATTTTTGTATCATTATTTTTAGGAAGAACCAGTGATGGAATGGGATATATTTGATATATAGAGACCTTATGACATTTATAAGATTCACAAAATTACTGTTGTCAAATAACTATAAATTAGCCGACTCAAACAATTGGTGCTCAGTATGAATTAGAACCGAAGTTATTGCTTTCAAACAAGAAAAAACTAATATGGCTGTTAATACCAATGAAATGATAAAGTGTTCCAATCTTTAGTTTTAATTTGTGAAATTAAAAGTCCAGTTTATCCATTTAATTTAAGTAAATTATTATCGATAGCTTATTTGCCAATAAGATAAAATTGGAAAACAAGATGATACAGCAAAAGTTTCGACCTAAATATATTTGCCTATGGCAACTTATTTTGACCGATTAGTATGTTGGGCGTTACTACCATTAATGAATTTAAAAATCACAATTAATTGTGATGACACTAACAAACATGTTTGAGGATCAGAAATTAATCCTTACACTATTTATTTAAAGCGAAAATTGTACCTGCACGATGATCATTTGACTTATTACCTACTTATTCAAATGGAATGTACATTTTAACAGAAAGAAACGTTCGATAGATTCTTAAATACCTTTCAATTAATTGAATACAAGTTTATGGAACCATTCATGCTGCTTTACCAAATTTTACAAATGCTTGAACTACCAAGAGAACTAACGGCTATTAAACAAATTCCTGGTTGGGTGCGATATTTTTGGAATAGCTATATTTTGTACTGTAAGTTTTTTAGAAACAATCTTGGTTAGCCAAAATAAAAGGTGTAGTTCGGGTTTAAATGCCACGTACGATGGGTACCAAATGGTGACAACGCAAATGGTTGGGACAGAAGTACCTGATTCCAGAGAGAAGCTTCCCTCTGCACCATTACTCAAAGACGATGTAAGACCAAAGACCGATGCGACCAGTCTCTTGAGAAAGATGTACCAAGAGCTAGATACGTCGACTACTTCGTAAAAGGACTGGATTGTAAACCATACAACGTAGACGACCGAATCCACTAGCAGAAGACGAACCGTGTATATAATTTCAAAATGACCCTATGAACTGTGTAAATAGAATTGTATAAACATTTGCGTTCCTAACCAGTATGAGGAACAACTTACTATGATGGTGTTGGAAATAAAACATGAACTATGTATACCGAATTATTGAACTTATGATTCTAATGAACTATGTGTAAATAAATCCAGATATTGGACTAGATGAATGTGATGAACTTATTATATTATGATATTGGACTTATAGAACTTTATAAACTTAGATATGTGGTGATGGTTACCGGAAACCTTACAATAGCTATTAAAATAACCTACAGGAAGAAAATTACCGTATTTTATTGAACTTTCGTTCCATAAGTATGGGAGGCATATGTTACACAATCGTGTTGTGTCACATACATTAATCAGCAGGAAGCCTTTGGACACTAATAACAATCTATTCGTATACTATGGACATATATACCCTGAAGCCAATAAATGACCATGTCTACTGTGAACTAACATTAACCGTCAGGGGTTAATTGCATGGTTTGACAATTAACCTCATATAAATATTACTCGATAACCAGACGACTATGTAACCGGCCTACAGCTATAGACATTTGTATGGACCATTGGACTATATAAGATACCTCAATGGACTACAAGGACACAATTCGATCACACCAGAATTCGTCACATCTCGGCCAGTGTCTCAGTGAAAAACATTTATTTGAACTTTTAATCGCTCTTTGAATATACTTGTAAATTAAGCAATAAATACTAATTGACAAGTATAGTTAACTTTCTTGACTTCGCAACATAATGGTTTACTTTTATAAATTGTTATTGTTATTTTTTTCTACATTAGGTAGACACATTTCCACAACAATTGCCCACACACATGTGTAACACCTAAACAGTTACTTTTCACACATGATTTCTGTAATATGTAATTCTCATTTTTTATATACGACGAAAAAAGGCAAAAACGACATTACACAAAGCGCAACGTAGTAAATAAAACTATGCGTCCATGAAACCGTTAATACTGTGTAATCTGTCTAATCCAGCTCTTGAAATTTCCAACATCCTGGGATTCAGTGTGTCGGATAACACAGGTTAAAATGAATACCATTTTGTTCTCTCCATGACTAGTGTCAGTGTCAGTGTAAGATTGATTACAAATGGAAAAGTCGTTGTTTGAATAAATTTGATGAAAGTTATAAAATGAAATGTATGTATGTTTAATACATACACTGAAAATCTTTATGTTTAAACTAAACACGACTAATTTCAGTTTTATTGTACTAAGCGTAAGATAAAAAAAAAAGATCTATGGTATCAGAGAAAAATTAGCTCCATTAAAAAAGCAAGAAATCTGAATTTTTGTTTGATAAAGAATTTTTTTATTTTATTTTTGATAATTGTGAATGCAGTCGTACATTGCGTACGTAAACTTTAATATTGTTATTAATAAAGTATTCTAAAAAAAACATCAACATGTTTGCTTCATTCAAAATTAGGATGTTATCGTTATCCGATTTATAGTTTTATATTATTTCTTTTGATAAGAGTCATCACTTCATTACTTATTTCAATGGATTCAATGGATACGTTTCCAAAAAAATCATGTAAAGGCAATATCAATCAGTTAACATGACAATATGCAACAGCAGAAACAATAGGGCTTCACCCCCTATGGATACTAACCTCTATGGATCCGTATGGGGTCAGTAGCTAACATTATAACTTATAAGGTCGTCCAGGATGACGGTGGCAGAAAATCGAACTACTACTTTAATAGTCATGGATTTTTTTAAAAAAACATTTAAAACAGAGCATCATGTGTTAAGCTGAGTCAAAATGTTCTACTAAATACATGATACAAGAGGCTTAGTAAAGTATGGACAGCTGTCGGTTAAATTCTGCTGCTTTATGATAAATGAATAAAAAGCATAACCAACACCATTAACATTTTTACTCAGTTTCATCATAATATTTCAGTAGAATCATTAGTGTTTCGGATTGATCAGTTAGTATTGGAAGTTGTGACATTATTGAAGGAAGTTACAATTTTTCACTGCATAAGGTAATATAGCCTGTCAATACTCATTGGTGTTGAACATGTTGAAAGACATAATAAATGTTTCGCATTATAATCTTTCTTTTATTGTGTTTTACATCTGTAAAATATAGTAAAAGATCAAAAGATAGATGAGAAAAAATGTCTTTTTTTAAGGATTATCATTATCCACTGTGATAAACTAAGAAATATTTTGCCATTGAAGTCAATGCAGCACTGTTTAGTAAATTGTCATCAATTAACTATGGTGGTGATGTGAACAAAGTTATTGCATCTACTGAACATTCTGAACGTCGATTTAACAGATCTTGAATTTACCTCTATGGATGCGTTTGGAAAGTGAGTGTAAGACTGAAATAAGTTAAAAGTTTATTGTTTGGTTTTTTGACATCTGTTGTTTACATGGGTGGCATAGCCTTGACGTCTATCCTTTTAACAGCTTTCAGAAATGCGGTATGGATGCAAGACATAGTTTTTATATCTATATATATGTTGACTTGTCATGAGAAACTTCGAATGCGAGTAGCCAGGATAAAGCTAATATTTTTTTCCGACTTATATTTTGTAATTACCTCACTCTTATAGGTTTTTTCTTCAATTTTGGATGTAGCGATCGAGTCCAAAATAACGCAGTCGACTGCTTTTGAAATACTATAATTACTGTTATAGTGTAAATGTTGTATATACATTCTTAAATTATGTATTAATGTGCACTATAAATCTTACATATTTCAATAAAGTTTACTATTATCTTGAAATAAACAAGTGTACAATAGGTAAAAAGAACTATAAATGGCAAAATAAACAATCATCAAAGAGTGAAAAAAACGAAATACGTTTCGAAACTTTATAAACTAAATCTTACTGTTGTGTGCGGTTATGGATATGTTTGTGCCTTGATTATAGTCAGTCCGCAGACTGGATTTATTATTCAATATAAAATAATAAGTTACTTGCAAATTGTATCGCTACTCATCATGATTCGTATATTTTACTTTAAATAGTGACATTATAACCTACGATCGCCTTAGTTACCTCCAATTTGTCTATAACAAACTAATATTATTAGTACAAACTAACTCTTATTCTCTACTTAATGACATACGATAATATGCATAAAATACATATATCGATTTGAATCATCCTTCTTAATTTTTAAATTCAATCTGTTACAATCTTTTTCTAAAAATATATAAAACTTGAGATAATATTCTCAAATACCTTTCTAACAAAACGTTTTTTACAAGGCTTGTGTGATTGTCTTCGTCAGCATAAATGCACTAGTACATGTATCATCATTCGATTAAAGAGTACCACAGCTAAAGGTAGAACTTTGAAATAATATCTCGTCAAGTATAGACGTTAATGAATTGCTCTTAATGTAAGTAAATATATGTAGTATATCCTACCATGCATACTAGTAAATGCACGAGATTTTTCACTACAAAATGAATAAACAGGAATGATTAGTTTTTATCGTCTGTTGAAATAAATGTTCTTATTTAAACGTCACACATACTAACATAATACATGTACTTTTGAGCGTTTCAGTAGCATGAGTATAGACAACTCTTACAAACCGAACGAAAGAAGATGAAAACACTTGTGTCTACATTTTACATTACATTCTAAGATAACTTTTTTGTAAAAATTATGGAAGTTGGGAATGTGTCAAAGAGACAATAACCCGACAACAATGACATTGTTAGTTTTTTCAACTTTATAGTTTGAATGTTCCTTTGGTGTCCTTCGCCTCCCTTCTAATGTATCTTTCCACTTTTGTAAGATTGAGTTGATGGGAGAGCTGTAGTAGTCTTTTCAATTGATAGGCATCACTCAAAATTTATCCCATAATTTTCGACAGAACAAAATACCTGTACGAATATGACTGTATTTTGTTTATTTGATGTGTTTACGCTTTTTACTTTTCAATTTAATCAAAATTTCTGTTTTTTAAGTTTTCTTGGAATTCGGTATTTAATATTATTTTACTTTTGATTTCTTGTATAAATGTATGTCTATCAAGTAACTTTTGTGTTGTTTTATCGCTCTCGCTTTGAAATATACATATGTCCCAACCATCGACTTTTCTTCATCCTTACAAAAATAAAGATACTTCGGAGAGAATCCTCAAAGCTTAGCATGCTTATCATGATCAAAACGTAGACATTTTTTACAAAACTGTATGTTCATACAAAAGGCACCTTCCTCGTCATCAGTCAGTTATCTATAACAAATCTTAGTCCGATTTTCATGAAAAATAAAAACGTGAAAAAAAACAAGAGGTTATGTTATGAAAGGATTTAGGACACTTTTAGAAATAATTAAAAATTGAAATAAAATAGAGCTTATAAAAACAAAAATTACATATTTCTAATTTATTAAGTCAGTTAAAAAGAATACAAATGTCAAATAACTTATTGGCATAAGAAAATATAACAAGAAGAAAATACAAAGAAAAGAGTTCATCAATCATAAGAGTAACATTCATTATATAAGATACACGATCAAGCTAAAAGTACAAATCAAGAATATTAGTTAATAGGTTATGTAGCACGTTTTATAAAGTTATTAGGTCGACGGACAGATGCGAGGCGAATTGCTACTACATCCAAGGTTAAAACCATATTTACAGAACTTTTAGATAGAGCAGCATCATCAGCATCATGAATATTCAGTAATACATTAAGGCACACAAGAATGTTATTAATAACCAATCAACATGTTGGATTACTATGATTGACACACACACGATAAAACTTAGAATTTAACAAATTTTAAATTATCTTTTATTAAAATAAAATCAGAGTCTGGAGTTCAAATGAAATAGTATTTTATTAAGTGGAAGAAATAATAATCCAGATGCTTTTCAAAAACAAATAAATACATTTTGCATATTATGAAATAACAAGTATTTTGGGCACCAAATTACCTTATTTGCAGCGAGGATCGGTTTTGAACGGGGGAAAATGATGTCAGGTATTAGCCGGGACCTATAAAAGTAACATACTTGGGTTTGCGCTAACATCATTTTCCTACCAGCAAAACTGAGTTCTCGTTGTTTATTCTTTTAAAAAGGTAAGCTAGTTTTATTTATTTAAAATTTAGATATACGCATTTAAGATTAAAATGAAATAGGAAATAATATATAATGTAATAATAAAAGAAAATATTTATTTATTTAATTCAAGAAATATAATATATATATTATATATATCAATTTGATTCTTTATTTAATAGCATGAATTATATAAAAACATTAACACTTTGTTGTATGCGGATAAAAACATTATAGTAAATAGTATCATGAGGTTATTCACCCAACAACAATAAATAGGATGATCATAAATAAGTCAAAAAGCAGATGTTTCATACGTACTGCATAGGTGCATATAAATAGCATAGTTAATTGCCATAAGATTCACGAGTTAATTTCAGCAATTTACGAAACAGGAATACTTGTATGGGATCATATTTTAATTGTTGTTATTATGTATAATTAATGTATTGTGGATTGTTTTGATCAAAAAGAGAAGAAAAGAGAGTGCAATTAAAAAAATCATTTTCCTACCAGCAAAACTGAGTTCTCGTTGTTTATTCTTTTAAAAAGGTCGTTAGGCAGATTCCAACCTAGCACTACCGAGCTTTTCCCCAGAACAACAAAAGGTATGCTGCAGCAGTAGTGGTATTTGTCAATGACAGTCTGACGGGTTATTTGGTCAAAGGGCATTAAGTTCCATCGTTTATTGGTATTGGTCAAATGGATAGGTCGGGGAGTCGTTGGGACGAGGGACACTAAGTTCCGTCACACCAACATGGTGAACGCAGAAAACGACAATGAGGAAAGTAACAACAGCAGAAAAATTTAAGATACCACATAAATATTTTACGAGGGCTAACAAAAATAAAGAAGACTCCGTTAATTTATCTCCCGCTAATTTAACTAAATTCTTACCAAGTGCTCTAAGAACAGAGGAACAAAATCTTCGATTTGGAGAAAATGTTAAAGAAATTGATTTTAATACAGATATCGAAACAGAAAGTACAAAAATAGGGGGACAAACGTCAACTCCGAAGGAGTCTGAACTTTTCAAATTTCAAGCTGATCCACATACTTCAGAGGATCAAATTGTACGTGACAAATTTGCACAATTAGAGCCTTCTGCTCCTCCAATATTTAATTCGGACAAAGTACCTGAATCATATAATATATTTAAGTTAGACGACGACGAAACTCTGTCAGAAAAAATTTAGAACTACGTAATTCCACAGAGAATGTAAATGAACCAGAAATAAAACGGCCGATACAATCGAATCAACACAGAATAATTGATAACGATCAATTCGTGCAAGAACCATTTAATGACATTTCTTCTACTATCAATTTTCAGAAATATTCGCAGGACCCGACCTTACAAGTGAGAGAAAATACAAGAGTGACAAAAAGGAGAAAAAGTGAAGAAAGGGTCAGTCCATTTCATAGTGACACATTTAAAATTAAAACTAGTTTTAAAACTAAGAATAATGTTGAGATAAATAAAAATAATCAAGTAGGAGATAAATCAGTTACATCTAATTTAAAAAGTCAATATTCATATCAATCTTATCCTCACGCTATTAATATGGCTTCGGCATTAAAGTTAGAAAAATTTGAAGGGACTATATCAGGTCAGGCTGCTTTAAATTGGCTATCAGTTTTTCAACAGTGGTGTCACTTTTATGAACTCACGGATCAAAAGAAGGCTAGCTCCTTCCCTTTTCATTTAGAAAAACACGCAAAAATTTGGTACGATACGTTACCGGAAAGAGTAAAATTCAATTATGCCGCTTTAATAGATGCGTTCAAAAGGTGATTTAAAAAAGCTTCCGATACAATGGATTTATCAGTACTACAATGCACTCAAAAGAAAGATGAAAGTTCATCAGATTACTTAAGTAGGATATCAAAAATAGTAACTAATAATAGCATCCCTGAATCAGTATTTCTGGCAGTAGCAATGAATGGATTAAACGCTGGTATAAAAGCATTAGTAATTAAAAACCAATTGTTCAGAGAACCATTGATGGTCTTTCCACCACTTACAACATATTTTGATGTGAAAATATTAAAAATTCAGTTGATATGTCAGTTCCTATGACTTTATGATGTCTAAATATGAATTTGGAGCAAAGGTCAAAATCTAGAACGTCCAATTAACCTATGACCTTGACCTCAATTTCAAGGTCATAGACTAAGGATCTCAAACCTAAAGACACTAGTTCCTTAATATGTATGGTTCATGAGTAATATCACTTTACGCATAATTCTAAACATAAGAGGGGCGAAAACTCCCATTTATTGTCTACGCACCCTTTCAACCAAAATTTATAAGTTACGACATGTCGCAACTAACAATTTAGTAAAAATAATTTGTCGATAAGTTATACGGCTTTTGAAAATAAGTGAAAATGAGCCAAAATCAAAATTTATAATGTGACCTTGACCTTTGACCTTGACCTTATTTTCATTTTTTTGGACCAAGGATCTCAAATCAAAAGACCCTAGGTCTCTATCACTTATGGTTTACCAGTTAGAAATGCATATTCTTATATCAAACATAAAAGGGGGGATAACTCTCATATGGAATCTATATACGGCTTCGGTCAAAATAAACAGCACATCCTGAGGATATAACGAGCAATTTCGAAAAATAAATTTGTCGGTTTCTTATACGGTTGCGAAGCCTTAGAGATAACAAGGAAAACAGTGTTCGGGGAGATAACTCTTACAAGGGAAAGTATTCGGTTAAGCAGAGTTGGTTTCAAAAGCGTATAAACTGTTCGATATCATATTCCAAAAATCTAAGCGACATCTTGCGAAACAAAAAAACAGCGAAGGAAATGAATTAGGCGGAAGAAAAAAAAAAAAAAATAATTAAAAACCAATTGTTCAGAGAACCATTGATGGTCTTTCCACCAGTTTAGACCTTTTTTATATAAAAAATATTAAAATTTGGTTTTAAATGTCAATTTTAGCGCCAAATAACAGCTAATTGAACGCTTATTCATAAAATATATGGTTTCTATAAAAAAAAATATATAGAAAAAGGAGATAATCTTTTACTTCCGGTTTAAAAAGTTTACTTCCGGTATTGTTTGATAGTTTACTTGACACTGATTCCAAAAATATATGGTTCTATATACTTTTACATTGATTAAGTACAAAAAACAGCTACTTCCGGTTTACAAAAGGTCACTTCCGGTTGTGTTTTTTAAGGTCACATTGCTTACAACTTAATGCAAAAAGTCCCATGGCTTTATTATGTGTACATATGAGATAAAAGCAAAGGTCAAAATCTAGAACGTTTAATTAGCATATGACCTTGAGCTCAATTTCAAGGTTATAAAGCAAGGACCTCAAATCAAAAGACTCTAGTCCTCTACTTTATATTGTTAATGAGTTATATTACCATACGCATGATATTAGATATAAAAAGGGGGAAAACTCGCGTCAAATGTCTACCTACTCTTTCGACTAAAATTTATGTGTTACGACATGTCGTAACTAACAATTGTGTGAAAATATTTTGTCGATATCTTGTATGATTTCTGAAAATAAGAGATAACAAGCCAAAATCAAAATTTTAATCATGACCTTGACCTTTAACCTTGACCTCATTTTCATACTTTTTGAGCAAGGGCCTCAAATCAAAAGACCCTAGGCCTCTATCACTTATGGTTTTCCAGTTACAAATTTATTTCACTTATTTCAATACAAAAGGGGAAATTACTCTCATATGGGGTCTTCGTAAAGCTTCGGTCAAAATAAAACGTAACATCCTGAGGATATAACGAGCAATTAGGAAAAATAAATTTGTCGCTTTCTTTTACGGTTGCGGAGGAGATCTGATAACAAGAAAAACAGTGTTTGGGGAGATAACTCTTACAAAGAAAAGTGTTCGGTTAAACAGGGTGAGTTTCAAAAGCGTATAGACTGTATGATCTCATATACAAAAAAACTAAGCGACATCTTTTGAAACATTTATACACCGCAAGAAAAAAATTAGGCGGAAGAAAAAAAAAAAAAAAAAAAAAATAATCAGAACAAAATCAATAGGTCTTTCCACACGGAAAGGTGGAAAGACCTAATAATAGGGAAAAAACTGGAGTTGTCGTTCTTATCCGTTGATGGGATATATAGCACACAAGCTACATTCATTTGTAAGTGGAAGGTAAACAAAAAGGGGGGGGGCCAAAAGGGGGTCCCAGGGATTTTTTTATTTTTTTTTTATTTAAACGGAACAGAATGGTTAAAATTGCCAATCAATTGCTTTTTAAAAGCAATTGTAAACGGTCTTTCCCCTTTCCCCCCTTTGAAACATGATTGAAACATGATTGTGTGTGTGTGTGTGTGTGTGTGTGTGTGTGTGTGTGTGTGTGTGTGTGTTTGTTTGTTTGTTTGTTTGTTTGTTTGTTTGTTTGTTTCTGTAAGGGGTCTATATTATTCCGGGGAAGTTTCATGTTTAGTTTGGAAAGTTTTTATTTTATTTTAGGTCCAGCGCGCGCTCCAGATTGAGGAGACACCACGTGACTTGGGTTTATAATAACGAAAACTTAGTCTTTTTATTTCTCTTTAGGTCGGGATGTTGAACAGACAACATGTATAGAGACGGAATGTACACAATGTAATTTCTTTTGTCATTGTAGGAGGAAATTGACATTTTGATCACAGTTCACCAGCAGTGCATGTTTTGGATTTAATTGAAATGGTGGAACTTTAATACACATTTAACGATTATTTTCTTAAAATGTACATTTTTCAGCACCAGTTTGTAACACAGATTAGTATTTTAATCTAGGAGTGGACATTTTATTGTAGCATTTCACTGAGATTTACGGACCTAGCAAGCAATTTATACGGCATTGCAATTTTTTTTCTCTAGGAAAAGTCTTGAGAGATATCTGCACCACGTTGTTTTATGAACCTTAAGTACATGTATGCCCTGCTGACTGCAAATTTTGGGGTCGATTGGACTTGTAGTGTCCGAGTTCAACTGATAACAAGGATGTGGATTTTTTTTCCAGAAGAGATGTAAGAACAATATTAAAAACCAATTGTTCAGAGAACAATTGAAGGTCTTTCCACCAGTAAATATCTATTTTGCTATTAAAATATTAAAGATCAGTCTAAAATGACAGTTCATATGGCTTTATGATGTACAGATATGAATTTTAAGCAAAGGTCATAATCTAGAACGTCAAATTTACCTATGACCTTGACCTCAATTTCAAGGTCACAAACTGAGGATCTCAAATCAAAAGACCCTAGGTCTCTAATATGAATGGTAAATAAGTTATATCACTTTACGCATAATTTTAGATATGATAGGGGCTAAAACTCCTGTTTATTGACTACACACCCTTTCAACCAAAATTATTAAGTAATGACATGTCACAACTAACAATTTAGTAAAAATAATTTGTTGATATCTTATAAGGTAAATGAAAATTAGTGAAAATAAGCCAAAATCAAAAATTTAGAATATGACCTTGACCTTTGACCTTGACCTAATTTTCAATTTTTTGGACCAAGGATCTCAAATCAAAAGACCCTAGGTCTCTAATATGTATGGTTAATAAGTTATATCACTTTACGCATAGTTTTAGATGTGATAGGGGCTAAAACTCCCATTTATTGTCTACGTACCCTTTCAACGAAAATTATTATGTTACGACATGTCGCAACTAACAATTTAGTAAAAATAATTTGTCGATATCTTATAAGGTTGATGAAAATGAGTGAAAATAAGCAAAAATCAAAATTTAGAATATGACCTTGACCTTTGACCTTGACCTAATTTTCATTTTTTTGGACCAAGGACCTCAAATCAAAAGACCCTAGGTCTCTATCACTTATGGTTTACCAGTTAGAAATGCAAATTCTTATATCAAACATAAAAGGGGGGATAACTGTCATATGGAATCTATATACGGCTTCGGTCAAAATGAAACAGAACATCCTGAGGATATAACGAGCAATTTGGAAAAATAACTTTGTCGGTTTCTTATACGGTTGCGAAGCCTTAGAGATAACAAGAAAAACAGTGTTCGGGGAGATAACTCTTATTTGGGAAAGTATTCGGTTAAAACGAGTTGGTTTCAAAAGCGTATAAACTGTTCGATATCATATTCCAAAAATGTAAGCGACATCTTGCGAAACAAAAAAACAGCGAAGGAAAAAAATTAGGCGGAAGAAAAAAAAAAAATATATAAATCAATTGCTTTTAAAAAGCAATTGTAAACGGTCTTTCCCCCTTTGAAACATAGATTGATTGGGGGGGGGGGGGGTGTTTTGTTTGTTTGTTTGTTTGTTTGTTTGTTTGTTTCTGTAAGGGGTCTATAGTATTGTGTTACCGGAGAAGTTTCATGTTTAGTTTGGAAAGTTTTTCTTTTATTTTAGGTCCAGCGCGCGCGCCAGATTGAGGAGATATCACGTGACGCGGGTATATAATAACGAAAACTTAGTCTTTTTATTTCTTTTTAGGTGGGGACGTTAAACAGACAACATCTATAGAGATGGAATGTACACAATGTAATTTCTTTTGTCATTGTAGGAAATTGACATTTTGATCACAGTTCACCAGAAGTGCATGTTTTGGATTTAATTGATTCGGTGTAACTTTAAAACACGTTTAAGGATTATTTTCTGATAATGTACATTTTTCAGCACCAGTTTGTAACACAGATAAGTATTTCAATCTAGGAGCGGACATTTTATTGTAGCATTTCACTGAGATTTACGGACCTAGCAAGCAATTTTAACGGCATTGCAATTTCTTTTCTCTAGGAAAAGTCTTGAGAGATATCGGCACCACGTTGTTTTATGAACCTTTAGTACATGTATGCCCTGCTGACTGTAAATTTTGGGATCGATTGGACTTGTAGTTTCAGTGTTTAAGTGATAACAAGGAGGTGGATTTTTTTTTCAGAAGAGATGTAAGATCAATATTAAAAACCAATTGTTCAGAGAACCATTGATGGTCTTTCCACCAGTAATGATTTTTTTTATATGAAAATATAAAAATTTGGATTTCAATGTCAATTTCAGCGTCAAATGACAACTTATTGTACGCTGATTCCAAAAATATAAGGTTTCTATACAATAAGATATAAATAAGGGAGATAATTTTTTACTTCCGGTTCAAAATATGTTACTTCCGGTACTGTTTTATAGTTTGATTGACGCTGATTCCAAAAATATAAGGTTTTACATACTTTAACAATAATTTATTACAAAAATTAGCTACTTCCGGTTTACAAAAGGTCACTTCCGGTTAGCTTTTTCAACGTCATACTGCTTGCAACCTAATGCAAAAAGTCTAATAGCTTTAACATGAATACATATGAGGTAAAAGCAAAGGTCAAAATCTAGAACGTTAAATTAACATGTGACCTTGAGCTCAAGTTCAAGGTCATGAACCAAGGACCTCAAATCAAAAGACTCTAGGTCTTTACTTTATATTGGTAATTAGTTATATTACCATACGACTGATATTAGATATAAAAGGGGGAAAAACTCGCAGCAAATGTTTACGTACCCTTTAGACTAAAATTTATGTGTAACTACATGTCGCGACTAAAAATTATGTGAAAATATTTTGTCGACATCTGATAAGATTTCTGAAAATAAGAGATAACAAGCCAAAATCAAAAATTTAATCATGACCTTGACCTTTGACCTTGACCTAATTTTCATTTTTTTGGACCAAGGATCTCAAATCAAAAGACCCTAGGTCTCTATCACTTATGGTTTTCCTGTTTAAAATACATTTCAAAATTTCTAATACAAAAGGGGAAATAACTCTCATATGGAATCTTGATACGGCTTCGGTCAAAATAAAACAGAACATCCTAAGAATATTACGAGCAATTTGGAAAAATAAATTTGTCGGTTTCTTATACGGTTGCGAAGCCTTAGAGATAACAAGAAAAACAGTGTTCGGGGAGATAACTCTTATATGGTAAAGTATTCTGTTAAGCAGAGTTGGTTTCAAAAGCGTATAAACTGTTCGATATCATATACCCAATTTCTAAGCGACATCTTGCGAAACAAAAAAACAGCGAAGGAAAAAAATTAGGCGGAAGAAAAAAAAAAATAATAATAATCAGAAGAAAAGCAATAGGTCTTTCCACGGAAAAGTGGAAAGACCTAATAATAATCAGAAGAAATCCAATAGGTCTTTCCACGGAAAAGTGGAAAGACCTAATTACCAAAGAACCTAAAAATATCGAAGAATTAAGGCATGCAGCTCAATTAGCAGAAAATGCTACGGCGTCTCACGCGAATGAAATACAAACATCATATGATAAGGTGTTATCAGAGATCAAATCGCTAAAAGATGACATTAAATCAGTCAACGCGATACAAGAATGTAAACCAGATGAGAATATTAACTCACTTGTTATGGCTACTTCCCCATACATGCCAGCAAATAATCAACAACAATCGGCAAATAATAGGGACAAACAACCTCAATGGGATTCATATCCAACTAGACCTTATAATCAAAATTATAATCAAAATTGGCAAAATGGATCAAATCAAAGGTGGGGTCAAAACTTTGTGCCGCGACATTTTAATCAAAATTTCGGGAACAGAGGTCAATATCAGAGCAATAGGGGTCAATATCAGGACAGAAGAAATCCAAATCAGGATAGGAGAAATTTTGGGAATAATAATCCAATGGGAAATTTCAATAGATTTAATAACCAAAATCAACAATGTTTATACTGTCTAGGATATTGTCGTTCAAGAAATTTTTGCCCTGCGAAAGATGTTCAATGTCATGAATGTGGAAAACGTGGCCATTTTTCAAAAGCATGTTTGAGCGCTAGGAAATCCCAATTTTGATGTTGCGCGCCTGTCCGAGGCATAACTTCGGATAGGCAGGAAACGAAATATGAAAATATGACGCTACAAGCGCCCATTCAATCTTGTTTGTTGGCTATCCGATTCGGAGATTATTCAAGCTTAGCACTCGTTGATACTGGATCTAGTATATCATGTATAAATCATTCAATGCTTAAAAATTCTAAATTTTCAACACTACCTCTTGAAAAGCCCAAAATTACCAAAATAGAAGGGGCCGGGGGAGCAAAACACCAAGTTACAGGTCAAATCACTGTAGAATTTTCAATAAACAAATTTTCTTTTACGCAAACATTTTACGTCATTCCTGCACTCAGACAAAGTATGATTTTAGGCACTGATTTTCTGGCCACAAATCGAGCATGCATTGATTGGGAGACAAACAGTTTATTTCTAAAAGATCGTTCAATAAATATCAATTTTACTGAACAACCACCAGGGTATGCGAGGGTCTCGGTAAAAACAGTATTAAGTCCAAATTCAGTTCGGAACGTCCCAGTAAAGTTATCACGAACGAATAAAAATGATTGGTCTTATTAGAACCTACTGAAGAAGTTTATGATTTAAATGTTTTTCCTGCGAAATGCTTGATACAAAACATACCTGGACAAGTATACATACAAATACTTAATGTATCAGATAAAGAAATTACGCTAGAAATTGATTTGGTTGTTGCTACTGTCTCTACTGTTGAAGAGGCATCCGTGTTTAATCTCACGAAAGACAATGAGCTAAATTTTATACCAAACGAGTCTGTCATTATCAATAACGAAAATTCTAATGAAGAATATAAACCACCTCACATAGATTTTGATTTGTCAAAATCGGTTCTAACAACAGAACAAAAAGAAATTTTTCAAAACTTGTTGGCTGAACATCGAGGTGTTTTTGCAACTACTTTAAAGGAGCTAGGAAAAACAAATGTATTTGAACACAAGATTGAAATGACGAACGACACTCCTTTTCAATCTAGACCATATAGAACTACCCCAACAGCAAAAAAAGAAATAGACAGACATGTGGCCGAAATGTTGGAGCATGACATTATTGAACCTTCAAATTCGCCATATTCTAGCCCCGTGGTCCTAGTAAGAAAAAGAACAATGCAGGCTTCAGGTTCGCAATAGATTATCGCAGGATTAACGAATTTACAGTTCCCTTGACCTTCGCCATTCCACGGTTAGAGGACATAATAGACACAGTCGCATCCTCCAAAGCGGCCCTATTTTCGGTCGTAGATCTTTCTGCGGGATTTTGGCAGATAGATCTAGACAAAGAATCGAGACCAAAATCAGCATTTATTACCCATGATGATTTATATAATTTCAAACGCATGCCATTTGGTATAACAAACGCCAGTTTCTCCTTTCAAATGGCTATGAATCAGATACTAAGGGGGTTAACGTGGAAGCATTGCTTGGTATACATTGACGACATCATTGTATGGTCTGAAAATTTTGAACAACATATTAAACACTTAGGTCAAGTATTCGATAGACTACAGGAGGCCAACATGACAATCAAACCTACAAAATGCGAATTCGCGAAATCAGAAGTGTTATATTTAGGACACATATTCTCCGATAAGGGAATTAACGTGGATGATTCAAAAATACAAGCTGTCAAATCATTTCCAAATCCAAATAACCAACATGATGTAAGAAGTTTCCTTGGTCTGTGCAACTACTACCGAAAATTTGATAAAAACTATTCAAAAATTGCAGCACCAATTACCCATTTGTTAAAGAAAAAAATTTAAATGGACAAGTGATTGCAACGAGGCATTTGAAACTTTAAAACAAGCCTTGATTACTGCCTTTATTTTGAAGTATCCTGATTTCGAAAAAGAATTTATCTTAGCATGTGACGCATCAACACAAGCGATAGGATACATTTTGTCACAAAAAGATGAGAATGGACAAGAAAGACCTATTGGGTATGGGGGCCGTAATCTTTCCTCTGCAGAACGTAATTATACTGTGACAGAATTAGAACTATTAGCACTGGTCAAAGGTATTTCCTACTTTCATGTATATTTGACAAACAGTAAATTTACTGTATATACAGATCACAAGGCATTATGTTGGTTAAAAACTATCAAAAATAACTCCACGAGGTTAATGAGATGGGCTTTACAAGTACAAGAGTTCAATTTTGAAGTATGTCACAGAAGTGGAAGCAAAAATACACACGCTGAGGCGTTATCTAGGAGAAAATATGATTTAAACGATCAAGAAAATGGTACAGATGATAAACCCATCAAAGCAGAAAGTATTGACCCTGAAATCATTCCATCTATTCCTCAAGGTCACAGATACAGATTCTAAGGTCAATGCACTTCCAACTATCAATAATATTACAAATGAAGATACCGTTGCGAAAAATATAGGAATAAAACAGAGACAATGTCCATATTTCAAATACATATATGAGTACTTATTAGAAGGGAAATTACCAGACAATATAGATAAAAAGAAAAATATCCCCTATGAAAGAATGCAATATGAGATGCTAGATGAAGTTTTATACCACGTTTTTCAACCACGAGCTAAACCAAAAACAAAAAGAGGAGAAGTTTTGTTACAGATTGCAGTACCACAAGAATTAAGAAATAGCATATTAATTGCATTTCATGACAATTCTTGTCACATATGTGTTATTAAAAGCTATGAAGCTATCAAGGCTAAATATTACTGGCCTGGTATGTATCAACAAGTTTACAATTATGTAACGTCTTGTAAAACATGTCAGGAAGTAAAATCAAGTCCACAAATGCGAGCGCTATTACATCCGATGCCAGTAGTAAACGTTTTTGAGCGTGTTCATGTCGATATCCTTGAAGGATTATGCAAATCCCGTTCCAGGAATTCAGTTATCCTCTTGGTTACAGACAGCCTGAGTCACTGGCCGGAGTGCTTCCCCTTGAAAAATTAGGAGGCGAAACATATAGCAGACGTGCTATATAGAGAAATCTTCACAAGATATGGTTTTCCGTCATATTTGACGAGTGATCGTGGAGCAAATTTCTTATCGCGTATAGTGAGTTCACTTTGTGAGGTATTCAAGGTAGCTAGAAGTTACACTAGCTCCTATCACCCGCAAACAAACTCCTCTTGCGAAAGAGTTAATTCTACTTCAGCCCAATCCTTGAGAGCGTTATGCTCCAATGAACAGGACACGTGGAATGAAGTGTTACCTAGTATAATGATGGCATTTCGAATGACGCCAGTCACCCAATCCATATGATATTCACCTTATTATGTTCTATTTGGGAAAGAAATGACTTTACCTATTGACACTCAATTAATTCCCACACAGAAAATGGAAAAAGCACCTAAACAGTTCATTGATGAACTAATTAAAAGGGTCAAAATTATCCATGACACGGCTAAAGAGAATATGAAACAGGCGCAGTTAAAAAGTAAAATTTATTATGATAAAAAGTCAAAGATTCCAAAATTCGCAGTTGGAGATCATGTTTATCTAAAATTAATGAAGATTCGGTCCGGTAAGAAAAAGAAACTGGAACCGAAATGGATGGGCGGATCAAACGATACGTACAAAATTTGTGAGCTGCAGACACATAAATTGATGAAACCATTAGTGCATGCTAATAGGTTAAAACCGTACAAAGATCCACGAGATTACAGACCACAGGCTGATAATCATTCGGATCTGCGTGCTGATGGCAAGACTGACGACGAAGATGAATCAGACACACCAGTCTATTCAAAAGTTGCGCCAGATCAATCAGTACAGCAATCACAGAAAAGTGATACGAGTATAAATAAACAAAGAGATAATAATTATTCTGATAAGAAAGCAGACAAAACACCTGACGGTACTAAAAATAGAAACCGCAATAAATCAATTGACGGTAATAAAAATAGTAATAGCAATCAATCAACAAAGAACACGTGGTATGAAGTGACAAAACTATTAAAATCAAAATTGATATCGGGAAAAAGACATTACTTGGTACAATGGGCAGACGGATCTACCCCTACTTGGGAACCAAATGGTAATGTTTCAGATGCACTTAAACAAATATACAACGCGACCGTAATTCAAAATCGTTTTAAGAAAAAGCGACGGTATTAATTGGTATTCAATTTCATCTCATCCGTTGGGTGTATGAACTGTTTAAGAGGATGACTTTCAGCGTAGTGACAAATTACTTTTTGCCGAAAACGTTATGTTGCCTATAATTTTGAAGTTACGGTACCTAACTTCGATTCTTTTATATTGTAGACATGGCAAGGGTAATAGGAGTGATGTTACTACGTTTGTTAGTGTACTTCTCAGTTCTGATAATTGCCAATGGTGATGAATACAGATTGAACTGTGGAATAATTTTTCAACAACAAAAAGATGTTGACTTTGCTACTGATATGTGGACAAATACATTTGAAATTGAATTATATTTAAATCCTAATGTGAATCTACCGAAACAAATGTGCGCACAAAGGAAAAATCCTTCCTGCATATTGATGAATCAAATGCTGACACAAGTTACTTATATGAAATCTAATGTAAAACACCATATAATACAAACATTAGATTTATTAACAAAAATTATACCAACTTTACCTACAAACAGCTCCCGATTTAGAAAAGCACTTCTGCCTTTCGTAGGGGAGATCGCATCGGGTCTCTTTGGAGTTTAAACTGCAAGTGACCTAAGACGTGTCGTTAATCACGTAAATAAAATAGGCAAAGAAACAAATACAGTATTAAAAGCGTTAGCCCAATATGCTGGAGACTTCGACTCCTTTGTTACCCATTACAACGCTAGAGTTGCTAACATAATGATGGGTTTAATAGTTAATAAATACCAAATTCTAGTTCTACAACAAGAGATGACTAATATAAGTTCTGCTTTTCAACGTGTATTTGCAAACTACACTAAAATTATGACTCTTGAAGGGGAAGAAATACGGGGTATGGAAAACTATATAAATGATGTACGGGTTGGACTGACAAATTTAGCAGAAGGCAAACTGTCACCCTTCATTTTACCACCAGAATCTTTATCATCAACTATAGATAAGATACAAACAATGTGGCAAACAAAGGGTACAAATTGCTATCAACTGACCCTTCTTATTATTATAGATATGGTAATTTTTTGGTTTATAGGAATTCCACTACAATATATATTTCCCTCAAATTCCCAGTTACAACATTAAATAAACAATTTCATGTTTGGAAAGTACTTTCGTTTATGGTTCCAATAAATGAGACTAGTAATCATGCTTCGATTTTAAAAGACATACCTGATTATTTGTTGGTTACCAAAGATAACAAATTCTATACTAAATTGTCAAAATTTACTATTCAACAATGTGAAAGAACAACAAATATACGACATTGCAATGCCAAACCAACTTTCCACAACATCGATGAAGAAACTTCCGAATGCATTATAGACATATTTCTAAATAACAAAGAGGGAATTAAGGAAAACTGTAATTTTAGATTTCTGGAAAACAATATTCATCCCCATATCTTACAAATTGCGCCATATAAAATTCTCGTCTATAAAATATATAATTCCACATTGGATTGCAATGCAGGTTCATATGTACGCCCAGGTTGTGATTTTTGTATCGTTAGCATACCATGTCATTGTGCAATTATTACATCAACAACCCATTTCCCTGCACATGTGTATGATTGTGAAACAAACTCCACTGAGACAACTAAACTGCATCTAGTAAATTTGGCTCTCCTCCAAGAATTCTTCAATTCAACAAAATTAATCGATATTTTAGGCAATACGACGTTTGATGACCCAGTCTCAGTCAATTTTCCAAATTTTGAAATTTATAAACATAAATTTCAACATATAATAGCGACAGATAAGAAAGAAGATATGAGTCTTAAAAAAATGGCTAAACGAGCTAAAGAAAGAAGTAAAATATACACTCATTTGGCTGACTTATTAATAGATGGAGAAGTAGATTTTCCAGAAAGTTACAAAACGAGACATTCTGTCATTATCGGCCATAGTAATCGCTTCATTAAATGCAATAGCTACAATATATCTGATTTACAAATTCAAAATCATAGCAGCGGCTATCTTAGTTTATTCACCGGTAAAGGCAGACTCCTTCAATTATGAATTCCCAACTACTCAAGATACTTTGAACAATGAATGGACAAAAGTGTTAAGCGACAATATTAAGTGAGATCACATTATCTTTGTCTTAACCTTCTTCTGTTTGGTGGGCATATGTTTCATAACTCTGTTTATCATAAATAAACGTTCGTTCCACACCACTATTTGTTTAGGAATAACTAATGGCGAAAAGTGTTTCCTTCTTACTATCCTAAATTTGCCATTGTGTCCAACATTTTTCGATTTCAAAATCCCGGCTGAAGTTAGTGACGTATTTATTTCAGGACTTCTCAGACCTATTGTTCACTTAAAATGCTCTGAATTCACTATAATAAATATATATACAGACCAGTATCTTCAAATTCAACCGTATATTCGAGTGTCACCATTAAGAGCTTACTTACTACGTCGCATAATAACGAAACCTTTCTGCGCGTACATCATGGTTGTACATCATAACATAAAATATCCAGTCGGCACAAAGGAAACAAAAACCAAAGATCCTAAACCAATCGCTGAGGGGTCAAATTACAAAGAAAGAAATAAAGCAATCGCGAAGCCACCGAATTATTCAATGTATCCAAAGATCTCTTAAATAGTAGTAAAAAGATAAGGAATACTACTGTCAGAATACTACAATTTCAATAAAATTTAAATTAATCTTCACAAAAAAAAAATCTTTTTTTTTAATTTTTTTTAAGACACAAAATTTTTATGAACGTCATTTATTTTCAGAAATGAAGATTACATGTAATTTTGGAGACAGAACAGTGTGTGCAACGGCGGCTTGCACACAAATTTGTCTAACTTTACAGTGATTAATTCGTTTTGGGGGGACCCATATTAATTTAACAGATTTTTCCTTAGAGGCTTTCTGTTTCATAAACAGACGAGTCAACTCCTTGAACACTAAATGGCCAAATATTAAGGAAATAATCAATATAATAAAATTAGCTGCCTTTTTTAATATAGATTCTTCGAATTTAATGTATATTTTTAGAAAGTTTAACATTACTTATGAAAATGCTTTTTATTTTATACGTACGATTGTACATCTGAAATCAAGTGGTTATTTAGATATGAGTGATTTTATTTTATTTGATATTACAAATGCCAGGATAAGTGTAAACTTTTTACTTTTTGATTCAAAAATAATATTTACATTGAGCAGAAAAGTACATTATTTATCTACGTATCAATTTAACCGTAAAACTAGAAAATTGACGTGTAAATGCATTATATGCAAATGTTTGAGACAAATTCGTTTTAATTATTTAAGTAAAATAACAAATTAATTCTTTAAAAATTCTTTTCTTTAGTTATATAACACAGAGTTCATCAAATAAATTTCGAGTTCAACACAAAAATTAATAATGTATCATCTATTTTCAGAGATGGAAATAACGTGCTTATTCAAAAATTCTCATGTTAAAGTAACCCCAGCTCTATTCACCAAAGCGCCGGTATTTCGAGGACTACTGCGGTTTCGAGAAAAAGAAATTAATTTATCAGATTTTTTTTTTCACGCTTTTATATATATGAATAAAATATTTCATTCAGGTCAAACCAAATTGCTTTCCGTCAAGACGATAATTGATATTATTCATTTATCTTCGTTTTTAAATATTAATGCACATGATGTGATGTGGATAATTAACAAATTTAACATAAATTATGAAAATGCAAGATATCACATAAATCTGATTGTACATTTAAATGCAAGAGGTTACTCAGAATTAGCCACAAGAGTAAGATATGAAATCATCCAAAGTAGGATAACAATAAATTGTGTGTAACAAGATTATAAAAAAATATTTTCCTTGAATAGAGACGTGCACATACAACGTATGTATATGTACGATTATAAAAATAAACGCGTGCTAACCTGTATGTGTAATCTTTGTAAATTTTATAGACATATACGCATAATATATAAAAATAACAAAGCTTTAAAGAACAAACCCCGTATTTTCTTCCAAAATTATTTAATTTAATACACCTTCGTAATATTCCATATTTTAGGTTAATAATGGAACAAGTACAGAAGACAATCCTTCTTAAAGAAATATTAAATCGCGAGTTGAGAAGAAAAATGAAATGTCAGGAAATCAATCCATTTTCTACAAGTGCTAGAAACAAACTTATAACCATCCTAGAGTTTCATGTTTGTTTATCATATTTGAGTTATACCCTAAATTTAGATTGCGACGAATTCATAAATATACTTCCTTCACAAATTCTTTAGGCAGACAAAGAGGCAAATGATTTTAACAGTATCATATAAAAAAAAAAAAAAAAAAAAAAAAAAAAACATTTATAAAAATATATAAATAACTATAGGATTGAACTATAATTATAACACATTAATTTAAATATTTCACATTTCACATTTTTTTTTGTATATATCATCTTCAATGCAAATATTGCAAATATATAAAAAAAAAAAATTTATATCATATTTACTGGTAATATGCCAATAAGGTCCGATACTCTCAACAAATAAAAGAAATCAATTATATTAAATTCTCTAAACAAATTCATATTCAAATATATGTGTCACTATGGTACAGGGGACTTATAGAGAGAAAGAGAGAGAGAGAAAACACATTTTATTACCCTACATATGGAGTACATAAGACACAGATCTCCATATGACTTATTGTCGCGACGAGTTGGAGTACATCCAAAGACAGATCTCCAATATTTCGCAGGTGGACTTTGTTCCACAGAAGAGGATCGGCACCGCTTGATTGTAATTTTATTTTATTTTTTTATTGTGCATGCATCATATATTTTTGTGTATCTATATATGTGTTTGTGTTTCATTTATTGCAAAAACAGTTCATAGGAAAAATTAAATTAGTCACAATTAATAAGATTCAAAAATCAAATTCAAAACAAACATTTTGTAACAAACAAACAAAAAAAAAAAAAAAAATGAAATCAGGAGATTTCAAACTTAACAAGGGGGTAATGTTATGAAAGGATTTAGGACTCTTTTAGAAATAATTAAAAATTGAAATAAAATAGAGCTTATAAAAACAAAAATTACATATTACTAATTTATTAAGTCAGTTAAAAAGAATATAAATGTCAAATAACTTATTGGCATAAGAAAATATAACAAGAAGAAAATACAAAGAAAAAAGTTCATCAATCATAAGAGTAACATTCATTATATAAGATACAAGATCAAGCTAAAAGTACAAATCAAGAATATTAGTTAATAGGTTATGTAGCACGTTTTATAAAGTTATTAGGTCGACGGACAGATGCGAGGCGAATTGCTACTACATCCAAGGTTAAAACCATATTTACAGAACTTTTAGATAGAGCAGCATCATCAGCATCATGAATATTCAGTAATACATTAAGGCACACAAGAATGTTATTAATAACCAATCAAAATGTTGGATTACTATGATTGACACACACACGATAAAATTTAGAATTTAGCAAATTTTAAATTATCTTTTATTAAAATAAAATCAGAGTCTGGAGTTCAAATGAAATATTATTTTATTAAGTGGAAGAAATAATAATCCAGATGCTTTTCAAAAACAAATAAATACATTTTGCATATTATGAAATAACAAGTATTTTGGGCACCAAATTACCTTATTTGCAGCGAGGGTCGGTTTTGAACGGGGGAAAATGATGTCAGGTATTAGCCGGGACCTATAAAAGTAACATACTTGGGTTTGCGCTAACATCATTTTCCTACCAGCAAAACTGAGTTCTCGTTGTTTATTCTTTTAAATAGGTAAGCTAGTTTTATTTATTTAAAATTTAGATATACGCATTTAAGATTAAAATGAAATAGGAAATAATATATATGTAATAATAAAAGAAAATATTTATTTATTTAATTCAAGAAATATAATATATTTATCAATTTGATTCTTTATTTAATAGCATGAATTATATAAAAACATTAACACTTTGTTGTATTCGGATAAAAACATTATAGTAAATAGTATCATGAGGTTATTC